>JALBCR010004803.1:0-152500 GCA_030710515.1 Abscondita cerata | reverse complement strand
TTTGTTTTTGAAGTTTAGTTTAGAATTTACGCTGAGTAGTGGGTATAGGCTTTGTTGACCCCATAAGCTTTTTGTACTGTTCTCGTCACGTGGGTCCTGAAATTGAGTCTCGCGTCTAAGTGTACCCCCAAATATTTAATTTCTTTTTTAGTCGCTATTTTCTTCCCGTTTATTACTATTGGTGTTATGATTTTGTTTTCGGTAAATCTTTTTGTGAATACGCACGTTTCGGTTTTGTTTTCGTTGATTTTTAATTTCCATTTTCGATAGAATATTTCGAATCTGTGTGCGAGTTGTTTTAGTAACATGTTGGCTGCTTGGGCGCTGCGTTCGTGTGTGTAAATGGCGGTGTCGTCGGCAAAAATTGCGTTGTGGCAGTTTTTAATTTTTGGTACGTCTCTTATGTAGGCGGTGAACAGCTGTGGACCCAGGACGGATCCTTGTGGTACTCCTGCATTTATATTCCGTTTGTTTGAACGAACGTAGTTTACTTTTACGTAAAAGTTTCTTCCGCTGAGGTAGTTATTTATCAGTTTTATGATGTGAGCCGGGTATTTTTGTTGTATCATTTTATATATCAACCCTTTCGTCCATACAGTGTCGAACGCTTTTTGTATGTCGAGTAAGAGCATCACTGTGTTACGGCCTTTGTTGAAGTTGTTTGCTATGTCTGTTACTATCCTAGCTACTTGTTGCGTTGTGCTGTGGTGTTTTTAAATCCAAATTGGCAGTCGTCATTCAGCTTTAGTTCCGTTTCTATCGATTGTAAGCGGTCATTGATGATCTTCTCCACCAGTTTGCTTAGCATTGATAGTAAACTTATCGGTCGGTAGCCGTCCGGTGACGTATCATTTTTACCCGGTTTTGGGATGGGTATTATTTCCGCCGTTTTCCATTTTTTTGGAAAGTACTGTGTTTCAAAAATTGCGTTTATTATGTTGCTTAATTGTGCCACCGCTTTTGCAGGTAAATTTTTGATTATGCGTCCGTCTATTTCATCTTCCCCTGGTGCCTTATTGTTAGGTAATTTGTTTATGAAGGCTTTGACCTCGTCTGGTGTAGTAGCAACGATCGTTTCGCGTTCATCAACAGTGTTTTTAGCTTCGATAAATTTTTCCACTTCATCGGTTATTCTTGCCTGTTCTTCATCGTTTGGATCATAGTTGTTGTGTGCTTTTTCAAATGTTTCGGCTAGTAACTCTGCTTTTTCGAGATCGGTGACGTGGCTAGTCTCATCATTCTTGTTGTGTAGGGTTGGTATCTGTCGGCGTTCTTTTTTTAAAGCTTTTGTTAGGTTCCACAGCGTGTTGTCCCTCACGTCCAATTTTTCTAGTTTCTTTGACCACATGTCGTTCGTGTGCTTGTTGATATCCTCCCTGATTTGCCTAGTTAAGTTTTCATTTCGTTCTTGGCTTCTTCTTGGAGGGTCCGTTGCCATCTCTGTCTCGCTCGATTCCTTTGGTTTATTTTTTGCTTTATCTCTTCCGGTAACGCGTCTCTGTCTCGGTCTATCGTTACCAGTTCCGTGTGTTTAATTTTTATTTTTCTTAGCACTCTTGTGAACATGTCGATTTCTTTATCGATTTCATTTGGCGTTTGAATGTTTTCGTTGACCGTTAAATGCTTATCGATGTCTTGTCGAACTCTGTTCCAATCTGTATTTTTGTAAGATCGTACGTGTTTGCGTGTTGTTTCCATACGCGCCCCGGTCAGTTGAACTATTACTGGGTTGTGGTCAGAGTTTAGTTCGCTTAACGATTTTGGATTGCAGAGTTCTTGTACGTTTTGCATAAAACAATGTCTATCGTTGTAGGTGTAGTTCCATTGTTCGGGTAATGAGTAGGCGTGTCCGGATATTTAATCGTGATGTCGTTGTTGTCGTGGACATATTTGAATAAACGATTTCCGTTTGCGTTGTTTCGATGACAGTTCCATGTGACGTGTCTCGCATTGAAGTCTCCAAAAACTACAGTTTTGCGTCCCCCAGTTTGAAAAATTGCATCTAGGTCTTGATCTATTATTTGATTTGAGGGTCTGTTGTAGGCGGAGACTATGCACGTGCCGTTCGATAATCGTACTGCCACATTTTCAATTTTTGTATTTCTTATTTTGATCTCGGTGTGTGGTATATTGTTTTTAATAATTGCCGCGGTCCCTCCGCCTCGTTCGTTGCCTTCTCGGTCCCTACGGATGATGTTATATCCTCTTATTTTGTATTTTTGTGTGGCGTTTAAGTTGGTTTCCGCCACCAACATTATGTCGATCTTTTTACTTTTAATAAAATTTATTAGCTCAGATTTCTTGTTGAGCACCGAATTTGCGTTCCAGTATGATATGGTGACTGTTTTATTCATTTAGTTCGTTTATGAATGTTAAGAAAGCTATCGTTTTTTCCCTTTTGTTAATACATCTCGACAGTATTTCGTTCAATTTTTTGACTTGTTGGAGCATCTCTTTTAAGTCTATTAATTCGGTTAGTTTACCCACTTCTGACGTTAGTTCATTTAATGTGCCTAGATTGTTGACATTGTTTGCGGTTGAGGTACTAGCGACGCTTATCGGGGTTGTTTCTACGATGTTCGTTGCCTGGTTGTTAACTGTTGAAACAATGGTGGCTGCCTCGTTTCTTCTTTGTGTCCATACGTTTGTTGTGGGTAGTGGCGCTGGTATGTACTTCGTCACCATTTTGTTGAATTGTTTTTGTCGTTGTTCGGGTTGATTTCGTCTTTGTCCTCTTTCTAATGCTTTCTTGTAGGCGGCGCATTCCGTGTTGTTAGCAGTATGATCTCCATCGCAGTTCGCACATCTTGGTGTCGTCGATTTGCTTTTGTCGCAAGCTACCGACCAGTGCTCTTCTCCACATTTAACGCACATTGGGCTAACGTGACAGTTTGATGTGGCGTGTCCCCATGCTTGGCATCTGTGACATTGAGTAATTTTTTTGTTATTTACATGACGTTCCCATTCAACCTTGACGTGGTTAATAATTCGAACTTGGTTTTGAAGTGACTTTAATTTAATATTATTTTCAGTTATTACCAGAAATGCCGGTCTTTTCGTGCCCCTCATACGATATACGGTTTTTACGTTAATTCCGTAGTTCTCTATAATTTCATTTTTGACCTCTTGCGGGTCTGGTTCGTGGTCTAAGCCTCTCAATACGAAAGCATGTGTTTTTTCGTTTTTTTTGGTGTAAGTGTGATATTCTAAGTTATCGGCTTGTAGCGCCGTGTTTAGTGTTTCCCAGTTATCTCCGTCATTTACATAAACTATTATGTTGTTTTTAGTATATTTTATTTCATACCCTTTAGGTGTTTTTGTCATTAAATATTCGTGGAATTTGCGGTGATCCGTGATTTCGGAGTGAATTACTATGGGCGGATTTTTCCCCTGCTTGCCTTTTGGAGATTTTTGTGGGCTCAGTCCCGTTGTTCTTGTTGGTGTTACATCATTTACACTTTCAGTTTCCATATCACTGTCTTCTTCCTCGCTTTCTGATAGTGCGTTGTATTTATTTTGGCTGACCACGTTTTCGTATTGAACTATATTCATCCTGGCTTGTCGTTTTGAACTAGGGTGCGTCACGTTTGGGTTAAATGTATCCGCGATTCTCCTCCTCTTCTTTGTGAAAAAGTTTTCTTGTTGGGTATTGTCAATGACACGTATATCTTTTATTGTTGTTTCCTTATCGTTGTTGTTGCGTAAGTTCTTATTAATAATTGATGGCGATATCTCGTGATGAGTTATACTGGTAATTGTCGTTTCATTGTTAGGATTGTTACCTAATTCCTTATCTGTTACTACCGGTCGCTGATGGTATGCAAGGTCATCCTCGGTGCTTACGTCATCAGACGGGTCGTCGACTCCATCGCTTGTTTTCTTTATAGAAAGTCCTTTGTTTCTTCGTCCTTTTTGGAAATTGTTTTTTAATTTTGTTCGGAACTTTCGAATTTGGTCCGGCTTCTGCTTGATTTTGTAGATGTCCCGTACTGTCCATCTCCACTGTCTTTTTTTCCAATGCTCCTGTTGTGCGTTGAGACATCTCACGCATTTGAAAACATACACACTCACACACGATTATATATACAAATAAACCCAAAACTAATATAACATACACGAAATAGTTTATAATAAATAATTACACGTTTTTAAAATAAACCGTTCTGAAAGCTAGAATCCTTGATCCCGCAGGACCAGGAGTTTGCGCACTGTTTATTACACCTCACTTATAAACGTTTCTTTATCAACACTACCGTTTTGATGTACGTCTGTTCGCTACCGTTGCTCGAACAAGAATCGGACGAGAACCGGTGCTTTCAACGTGGTATGGCCGTTGTCTTCAATTTTAGTTGCATACAAAGAACACTAGATGCCTGTTATACTGAAAAAACGTGTAATAAGCCAATTTTTACCCTCACGCACCGTCGATACTTACAGGTAAAAAAGAAAAAGTTTGAACAATGGTACTTAAAACCTCACAATTGTCTACTAATTTTGTTGGTAGAAGACACGAAAAAAGGAGACAACGGCACGCGGGGATCCCAAGCATTCACCCTACTAATCGCCCCCGACATTGCTTAAATTCGTGTATCGGACGAGAACCGGTGCTTTCAACGTGGTATGGCCGTTGTCTTCAATTTTAGTTGCATACAAAGAACACTAGATGCCTGTTAAACAGAAAAAACGTGTAATAAGCCAATTTTTACCCTCACGCACCGTCGATACTTACAGGTAAAAAAGAAAAAGTTTGAACAATGGTACTTAAAACCTCACAATTGTCTACTAATTTTGTTGGTAGAAGACACGAAAAAAGAGACAACGGCACGCGGTGTTCCCAAGCGGTCACCCTACTGACCGCGCCCGACGTTGCTTAAATTCGGTGATCGGACGAGAACCGGTGCTTTCAACGTGGTATGGCCGTTGTCTTCAATTTTAGTTGCATACAAAGAACACTAGATGCCTGTTATACTGAAAAACGTGTAATAAGGTGCTTTCAATTTACGTTGCCCTCAATTTTAGTTGCCCCCAAAAGAACATAGACCTGTAACGAAAAACGTAATAAGCCAATTTTACCCTCAGGCACCGTCGATACTTACAGGTAAAAAAAGAAAAAGTTTGAACAATGGTACTTAAAACCTCACAATTGTCTACTAATTTTGTTGGTAGAAGACACGAAAAAAGAGACAACGGCACGCGGTGTTCCCAAGCGGTCACCCATCAAATCGACCGCGCCCGACATTGCTAAACTTCGTGTATCGGACGAGAACCGGTGCTTTCAACGTGGTATGGCCGTTGTCTTCAATTTTAGTTGCATACAAAGAACACTAGATGCCTGTTAAACTGAAAAAACGTGTAATAAGCCATTTTACCCTCACGCACCGTCGATAATTACAGGTAAAAAGAAAAAGTTTGAACAATGGTACTTAAAACCTCACAATTGTCTACTAATTTTGTTGGTAGAAGACACGAAAAAAGAGACAACGGCACGCGGGGATCCCAAGCATTCACCCATACTAATCGCCCCCGACATTGCTTAAATTCGTGTATCGGACGAGAACCGGTGCTTTCAACGTGGTATGGCCGTTGTCTTCAACTTTAGTTGCATACAAAGAACACTAGATGCCTGTTATACTGAAAAACGTGTAATAAGCCAATTTTACCCTCACGCACCGTCGATACTTACAGGTAAAAAGAAAAAGTTTGAACAATGGTACTTAAAACCTCACAATTGTCTACTAATTTTGTTGGTAGAAGACACGAAAAAAAGAGACAACGGCACGCGGTGTTCCCAAGCGGTCACCCATACATACTGACCGCGCCCGACATTGCTTAACTTCGGTGATCGGACGAGAACCGGTGCTTTCAACGTGGTATGGCCGTTGTCTTCAATTTTAGTTGCATACAAAGAACACTAGATGCCTGTTATACTGAAAAAACGTGTAATAAGCCAATTTTTACCCTCACGCACCGTCGATACTTACAGGTAAAAAAGAAAAAGTTTGAACAATGGTACTTAAAACCTCACAATTGTCTACTAATTTTGTTGGTAGAAGACACGAAAAAAAGGAGACAACGGCACGCGGGGATCCCAAGCATTCACCCTACTAATCGCCCCCGACATTGCTTAACTTCGGTGATCGGACGAGAACCGGTGCTTTCAACGTGGTATGGCCGTTGTCTTCAATTTTAGTTGCATACAAAGAACACTAGATGCCTGTTAAACTGAAAAAACGTGTAATAAGCCAATTTTACCCTCACGCACCGTCGATACTTACAGGTAAAAAGAAAAAGTTTGAACAATGGTACTTAAAACCTCACAATTGTCTACTAATTTTGTTGGTAGAAGACACGAAAAAAGAGACAACGGCACGCGGGGATCCCAAGCATTCACCCTACTAATCGCCCCGACATTGCTTAACTTCGGTGTATCGGACGAGAACCGGTGCTTTCAACGTGGTATGGCCGTTGTCTTCAATTTTAGTTGCATACAAAGAACACTAGATGCCTGTTAAACAGAAAAAACGTGTAATAAGCAAATTTTACCCTCACGCACCGTCGATACTTACAGGTAAAAAAGAAAAAGTTTGAACAATGGTACTTAAAACCTCACAATTGTCTACTAATTTTGTTGGTAGAAGACACGAAAAAAGGAGACAACGGCACGCGGTGTTCCCAAGCGGTCACCCATCCAAGTACTGACCGCGCCCGACGTTGCTTAACTTCGGTGATCGGACGAGAACCAATCAAATCAAACAAAGTTTATTTACAATTGTATGATACATATATGTACATTAACTACTATAATTACATTAAAAACAAGTACTTGTACATTTCATATTTGTATTAGTAGGCGTCATTAGTTCCTGCATTGTCTATGCTTACCTAAGATTTTTGTTTATTTATTCATAAGATTTTAAAAATTATATGGTGTTTGTTTTGTTTGTGTATATTTAGGGGTATTATAGTTATAATATTTGCAGGAAAATATTTTGAAAAACCTGCTCGCGAAAATTGTGGAGTTCATTTGTCATTCTACTTCCTCGTATAGTGGAAGTGTTTCGTATGGAAGTTTGTGTTTAGTACCTATGTTTCTGTTATGTCTGCGGATTTGGGTAATTTGGTTAAGAATGGGATTGTTTTTAGTTGGTTTCTGTAGAATTTGTCACTGATTTCTTTGATATGGTCATGTATGTATGGTATTTGCGTTTGGTCGTGTAGGGTTTCAATTCTCGTGTACCTGTCTGAATTTGTTATGGTTCTAAGAATTTTATTTTGAAACGTCTGTAATGGTTTGATTGTTGGTTTAGTCGCACTACACCATACTGGAGCGGCATATGTGAGAATTGGTCTTATTATGGCAGTGTATATTAGTTTTTTGTTTTTCATTGTCGTGTTCCGATTGACTAGCAACGCGTATAATTTATTGGTTATTATGTATGCTTTCTTTATTGTTTCTTTTATGTGAGTCTTAAAGTTTAGTCGTTGGTCAAGATGTACTCCAAGGTATTTCACTGTCGTTGTGGGAGTAATCTGTTGGTCGTTAACTTTCAATTTGTTGAAGATTTTGTTGTTTGTGAATTTTTTGGTGAATATGATTTGTTCGGTTTTGTCTGCATTTATTGTTATTTTCCATCTTTTGAAATATTGAGTTAGTTTGTTGATATGTAGTTGTGTGTTGTAGTTCGCAGCTTGTGCGTAGTACGAGTGTCCTAATATGGCCGTGTCGTCCGCGTATTGCATTAATTGTGTTTTGTAATTTTGTGGGATGTCGTTAATGAATAAGTTAAATAGTTTGGGTCCCAGGACAGAGCCTTGGGGTACTCCGGCGTTTAGTCGTTTAGGTGTCGAGAATTTGTTATTCACTTTTATTATGAAAGTTCTGTCTGTCAGATATGAGTTTATAAGTTTAATAATACACGGGGGAAATCCGTAATTAATTAATTTGTAAATTAGCCCTTTAGTCCAGACTTTGTCGAATGCTTTTTGTAGGTCAAGTAGGGTCATTATCGAGTTATTGCTTTTGTTAAAGTTTAACGTTACGTCATACACTTGTTTGGTTATTAGTTGTACAGTATTATGTTTAGGTTTGAAGGCAAATTGGTTATTGTTTTGGATATTCAGTATTTTTTCTGTTTTGTTGATACGACTTAGGATAATTTTTTCTACAATTTTACTTATTGTTGACAGTAAACTTATCGGGCGATAGTTGTTTGGGTTTTTGTGATTTTTACCTGGTTTTGGTATTGGGACGATAACAGCCTCTTTCCAGGTTTCAGGGAAGTGCTGCATTTTTAATATTGCATTTATTATATAGGTGAGTTGCGTAATTGCCTTTATTGTAAAATTTTTGATAATTTTGTTGTCGACGTCGTCCTTGCCGGGAGCCTTGTTATTGGGCAATGTTTTTATAATGTCCCTTAGTTCGTTGGGGTTAGTGATCATTTTTGCGTACATTTGTTTGTTCATTGTGCATCTATCTTTAAGAAAATCGGTAACTGTATTTTCTACGATTTCATGAATCTCGTCTATTTGTCCATGATTTAATTCATGTGCTTCCGCCTGAATTTCGGCCAAGACTTCCGCTTTTTCTTTGTCCGTGACGTAGTCTATATTATTGTTATGCAATGTGGGGATGTTCGCATACGATTTTTAAGTTTTGCGTTAGTCTCCACAAAGAGTTATCCTGCGGCTTTAGTTTTCTTAATGTATCTGCCCAGGTTGTGTTATTGTGTTCTATAATTTCTGTTTTAATTTCATTATTGAGTTTGTTCATTTCTTCTTTGTGATGAGCGTTTCTGGTGCGTTGCCACTGTTTTCGGTGTTGATTCTTGTTTTAATTTTTGTATTATTGTATTTGGTAGTGTCTCGCGTTGAGTGTCTATTTTCTTTGTTTTTGTATGATTTCCCTTGACAATTGTTATTGCCGTGGTTAGTTTAGTTATTTCATTTTCTAGCGTCTCAATGTCATTAATCTTATTGTTTATTTGTATTTGTTGGTCAAGGTCTCGACGGAGTGCTTTCCAGTCGGTGTCCTTGTACGAGATTATTGTTCTTTGTTTGTTATTTTTGTTTTGTCATTCATTAGCTGAATTTGCACCGGGTTGTGGTCTGAGTTAAGCTCTTCTAGTGTAATTGGGCGTGTGATGTTTGTTACGTTTTTTGTTATGACAATGTCTATTGTTGTTGGGGTCATATTGTTTTCGGGAAAATGTGTCGGTTTTGTGCTGTAGTGTATTGTGATATTATTTTCTTCTGCGTATGTTCGTAGCGTGTTTCCGTTTGTATTCGCAATGTTGCATCTCCAGTCAGGGTGCTTGGCATTAAGATCACCTATTAGTATAACTTTATTGAAGGGGTTGAAGTATTTGTCGAGGTCACTGAACTTAAATTTGTTGGACGGTCTATTATACGCAGCAACTACGTGTGTGTTGTCTGACAGCCTTATTGTTGCAGTCTCTATTTGCGTGTGATTTGTTTGTATAACTGTGTGTGGTATACTGTTATGAATGACAATGGCTACTCCCCCATGGTGTTCGCCATTGCCTCTGTCTTTTCTAATGACGGAGTAACCTCTAATCTTTAATTTGTGTTTGTCTGTTAGTTTGGTTTCATTGATCAACATGATATCAACCTTTCGATAGTTTAAGAAGTTTATTAATTGATCCTTTTTATTTAGGATGCCGTTTGCGTTCCAAGTAATTATTTTAAGTTTAGATGTCATGTTGGTCAATGTTGAGCATGAAGTTAAAAACTAAATCAATTTTTGCGCGCTGGTCAGTGACACCTTCCAGCTGTTTGTTCAGATCCTTAACTACTGCTAGCATTTTATTTATATTTACGTGATCATTAAGTTTCCGGAGCTCTGCTGCTAGTTCCCGGAAGTCGTTGCTATTTTTGTTGTCCTGATATGTGCTTCTGCTATTATCGCTGTTGTTTTGGCTACTGTTGTTAATATGTCTGGCTTCTTGAACAGTACTGGCGGAGGTTATTGCTTGGGCTGCTTGCGAGTACGTTCTCGTTTTTAGCTGTGGGAATCTGTCTTCGTGGTACGTGTATTCTCGTTTTTCTTCTCTTTCGGATGGTTTTTTCGCTGGCTTGTTTAAACTGTTAATTTTTTGTATGTACACATTACATTCAGTGTTATTTGCTGTGTGGGGCCCTTCACAGTTTGCGCACTTTGGTGGTGTATTTGGGTCCTTTTGGCAGTCTTTTGTTAGATGCTGTTGTCCACATTTTACGCACAGTGGGGTAGCGTAACAGTTAGTTGTAGCGTGTCCCCATGCTTGGCACCGGTGACATTGCGTTATAAGTTTATTGTTTATGTGCCTTTCCCAATTGATTCGCACGTTTTGTACCGTCTTTACTTGTTTGACGGTTCGTATGTTTATAGTTGAGTCGGTAATCACTAGATAAGCCGGGTTTTCGTACCCCGCATTTTGTACACGTTTAGTACGTTGAGGTTTGCTGTATTTGTTAGCTCCTGTTTTATTTCTTCCGGTTCAGGTTTATGGTCTAAACCACGTAGTACAAATCCGTGCGTTTTCGTAGATTTGGTTGTGAAAGTGTGGTAATCTATTTGATTGTTTTGTAGTGCTTGGTTCAGTTTTGCAAAATCGTCCGTGTTTTTTACGTATACGTTTGTATAGTTTCTATAGTATTTAAGTTCAAATCCGTGTTTAACGTATGTTTTAATGTAGTTTGTAAATTGTTTATAATCCTTGATTTCTTCGTGTATTATAATTGAGGTAAGCGTTCTTTTAATTTATTATTTGTATTAGTAGTTACTTCCTGTTCTTCTTCCTCTTCATCTTCGTTTGTGTTATTGTAATCCATGTCATCTTGTTGCAGTTGCTGGTATTTATTTTGCAGTGGGATCGTTGTTGTTTCCGTCGATCCTTCTACGCGCCGCTTTGTGGCGGGGTGCGAAACTAGTGGATTGAAGGTATCAACTATTCGTCTTTTTTTACTTTAAACATCCCCTCTCGGAGCGCTTGCGCTGCTTGTTCGTTTGTGTTGACACTGCTGGGGTTGTTGGTCGCCATTTTTCTATGCCTGCTTGCGTCACTTATTTTTAAGATCACTGGTTTTTCATTTTCAGCAATTATTGATGTGTCTTTTAAGCTATTTGAAACAATGGCTAGTATGTTGGGGTTTGGCTTTAGAATGTCTATGGTTTTGTTAAGATTACCTGTGCAGAAATTTCTTTTTTGTGTATTTTCGTAATGTTCATCGTTTGTTAATACGCGCACTTTAGCGTCCATTTGGTTACACTTCACTGGGTGTTAATTCTGACTTATTTTAACTAGTATTGTCTTTTTAAACATTTAATTTATACTAATTCTTATCTATATTAGGTTTTTATTTTTAAGTATTCTGGATGGTTATTTTTGTACGTTTTGCACGCCGAGTTAAACCGTGACCGTTTGCTATCGTTGCTCAAAACGAACTAGGACGAGAACCGGTGCTTTCAACGTGGTATGGCCGTTGTCTTCAATTTTAGTTGTTTACAAAGAACACTAGATGCCTGTTAAACAGAAAAACGTGTAATAAGCCAATTTTCACCCTCCCTTCACGCACCGTCGATACTTACAGGTAATCTTAATAAAAAAAAAGTTTGAACAATGGTACTTAAAACCTCACAATTGTCTACTAATTTTGTTGGTAGAAGACACGAAAAAGGGACAACGGCACGCGGTGTTCCCAAGCGGTCACCCTACTAATCGCCCCCGACATTGCTTAACTTCAGTGTATCGGACGAGAACCAAAAAAAAAAAAAAAAAAAAAAACCAAGGAAAATGCTTTCAACGTGGTATGGCCGTTGTCTTCAATTTTAGTTGTTTACAAAGAACGCTAGATGCCTGTTAAACAGAAAAAACGTGTAATAAGCTAATTTTTACCCTCACGCACCGTCGATACATATATGTAATCTTAATTAAAAAAAAAGTTTGAACAATGGTACTTATAACCTCACAATTGTCTACTAATTTTGTTGGTAGAAGACACGAAAAAAGAGACAACGGCACGCGGTGTTCCCAAGCGGTCACCCATCCAAGTACTGACCGCGCCCGACGTTGCTTAACTTCGGTGATCGGACGAGAACCTTTCTTTTTTTTTTTTTTTCTTTTAAAAATTTATTTACATATTTACAATGTACAACGACTTATTTTCAAACCCGTTTTGAAGTACCACCACGAAGACACCATCGTTGCTTCTTCCAAAACGTGTTTGAAATTAGAAATTGATTCGTAACAAAGTATGACTCCTAAACAATAGTTTCTATTCACAATTTTGAGTATAGTTATTACCTTCAGGTTTGAGACAATTATTAATGTTAATAGGTAAGTATGTTATGATAAATATTTAACGTATTTTATCGCGCAGGAGAGTTTTCTGACTTTCGCTTGTAGGCGATCACAGAAAATAAAGACCTGCTTTCAATAACTTCAACTTTTCTACTCGTCCTAGTCATGATCCCAGAATATAGGGAGGTGTTGGTATGGCAACTTGTGTTTTAATCTATGGTTAACGTTGTGAGCCTTTGTTTTGGTGATACCCCTTATTAATTGGTTTTCGTTTGTTTTCTGCCGATCGTAGAAATTTACGCTTAGTTTGTTTAAGTATTCTTCCATCGTTTCGAGTTCGGTCCTCGCGTGCAGATCTCGTATCCTTGTGTATCTATCCGCTCCTGTGATGAGTCGCATTATTTTATTTTGGAACACTTGAAGTTGGTTTTGTAGTTTTGACGCCGAATTCCATACGGGCGCCGCGTATGCGATTATCGGTCTGAGGATCGAAGTGTAGATTAGTTTTTGTTTTTGAAGTTTAGTTTAGAATTTACGCTGAGTAGTGGGTATAGGCTTTTGTTGACCCCATAAGCTTTTTGTACTGTTCTCGTCACGTGGGTCCTGAAATTGAGTCTCGCGTCTAAGTGTACCCCAAATATTTAATTTCTTTTTAGTCGCTATTTTCTTCCCGTTTATTACTATTGGTGTTATGATTTTGTTTTCGGTAAATCTTTTGTGAATACGCACGTTTCGGTTTTGTTTTCGTTGATTTTTAATTTCCATTTTCGATAGAATATTTCGAATCTGTGTGCGAGTTGTTTTAGTAACATGTTGGCTGCTTGGGCGCTGCGTTCGTGTGTGTAAATGGCGGTGTCGTCGGCAAAATTGCGTTGTGGCAGTTTTTAATTTTGGTACGTCTCTTATGTAGGCGGTGAACAGCTGTGGACCCAGGACGGATCCTTGTGGTACTCCTGCATTTATATTCCGTTTGTTTGAACGAACGTAGTTTACTTTTACGTAAAAGTTTCTTCCGCTGAGGTAGTTATTTATCAGTTTTATGATGTGAGCCGGGTATTTTTGTTGTATCATTTTATATATCAACCCTTTCGTCCATACAGTGTCGAACGCTTTTTGTATGTCGAGTAAGAGCATCACTGTGTTACGGCCTTTGTTGAAGTTGTTTGCTATGTCTGTTACTATCCTAGCTACTTGTTGCGTTGTGCTGTGGTGTTTTTAAATCCAAATTGGCAGTCGTCATTCAGCTTTAGTTCCGTTTCTATCGATTGTAAGCGGTCATTGATGATCTTCTCCACCAGTTTGCTTAGCATTGATAGTAAACTTATCGGTCGGTAGCCGTCCGGTGACGTATCATTTTTACCCGGTTTTGGGATGGGTATTATTTCCGCCGTTTTCCATTTTTTTGGAAAGTACTGTGTTTCAAAAATTGCGTTTATTATGTTGCTTAATTGTGCCACCGCTTTTGCAGGTAAATTTTTGATTATGCGTCCGTCTATTTCATCTTCCCCTGGTGCCTTATTGTTAGGTAATTTGTTTATGAAGGCTTTGACCTCGTCTGGTGTAGTAGCAACGATCGTTTCGCGTTCATCAACAGTGTTTTTAGCTTCGATAAATTTTTCCACTTCATCGGTTATTCTTGCCTGTTCTTCATCGTTTGGATCATAGTTGTTGTGTGCTTTTTCAAATGTTTCGGCTAGTAACTCTGCTTTTTCGAGATCGGTGACGTGGCTAGTCTCATCATTCTTGTTGTGTAGGGTTGGTATCTGTCGGCGTTCTTTTTTTAAAGCTTTTGTTAGGTTCCACAGCGTGTTGTCCCTCACGTCCAATTTTTCTAGTTTCTTTGACCACATGTCGTTCGTGTGCTTGTTGATATCCTCCCTGATTTGCCTAGTTAAGTTTTTCATTTCGTTCTTGGCTTCTTCTTGGAGGGTCCGTTGCCATCTCTGTCTCGCTCGATTCCTTTGGTTTATTTTTGCTTTATCTCTTCCGGTAACGCGTCTCTGTCTCGGTCTATCGTTACCAGTTCCGTGTGTTTAATTTTTATTTTTCTTAGCACTTTTGTGAACATGTCGATTTCTTTATCGATTTCATTTGGCGTTTGAATGTTTTCGTTGACCGTTAAATGCTTATCGATGTCTTGTCGAACTCTGTTCCAATCTGTATTTTTGTAAGATCGTACGTGTTTGCGTGTTGTTTCCATACGCGCCCCGGTCAGTTGAACTATTACTGGGTTGTGGTCAGAGTTTAGTTCGCTTAACGATTTTGGATTGCAGAGTTCTTGTACGTTTTTGCATAAAACAATGTCTATCGTTGTAGGTGTAGTTCCATTGTTCGGGTAATGAGTAGGCGTGTCCGGATATTTAATCGTGATGTCGTTGTTGTCGTGGACATATTTGAATAAACGATTTCCGTTTGCGTTGTTTCGATGACAGTTCCATGTGACGTGTCTCGCATTGAAGTCTCCAAAAACTACAGTTTTGCGTCCCCCAGTTTGAAAAATTGCATCTAGGTCTTGATCTATTATTTGATTTGAGGGTCTGTTGTAGGCGGAGACTATGCACGTGCCGTTCGATAATCGTACTGCCACATTTTCAATTCTTGTATTTCTTATTTTGATCTCGGTGTGTGGTATATTGTTTTTAATAATTGCCGCGGTCCCTCCGCCTCGTTCGTTGCCTTCTCGGTCCCTACGGATGATGTTATATCCTCTTATTTTGTATTTTTGTGTGGCGTTTAAGTTGGTTTCCGCCACCAACATTATGTCGATCTTTTTACTTTTAATAAAATTTATTAGCTCAGATTTCTTGTTGAGCACCGAATTTGCGTTCCAGTATGATATGGTGACTGTTTTATTCATTTAGTTCGTTTATGAATGTTAAGAAAGCTATCGTTTTTCCCTTTTGTTAATACATCTCGACAGTATTTCGTTCAATTTTTGACTTGTTGGAGCATCTCTTTTAAGTCTATTAATTCGGTTAGTTTACCCACTTCTGACGTTAGTTCATTTAATGTGCCTAGATTGTTGACATTGTTTGCGGTTGAGGTACTAGCGACGCTTATCGGGGTTGTTTCTACGATGTTCGTTGCCTGGTTGTTAACTGTTGAAACAATGGTGGCTGCCTCGTTTCTTCTTTGTGTCCATACGTTTGTTGTGGGTAGTGGCGCTGGTATGTACTTCGTCACCATTTTGTTGAATTGTTTTTGTCGTTGTTCGGGTTGATTTCGTCTTTGTCCTCTTTCTAATGCTTTCTTGTAGGCGGCGCATTCCGTGTTGTTAGCAGTATGATCTCCATCGCAGTTCGCACATCTTGGTGTCGTCGATTTGCTTTTGTCGCAAGCTACCGACCAGTGCTCTTCTCCACATTTAACGCACATTGGGCTAACGTGACAGTTTGATGTGGCGTGTCCCCATGCTTGGCATCTGTGACATTGAGTAATTTTTTTGTTATTTACATGACGTTCCCATTCAACCTTGACGTGGTTAATAATTCGAACTTGGTTTTGAAGTGACTTTAATTTAATATTATTTTCAGTTATTACCAGAAATGCCGGCCTTTTCGTGCCCCTCATACGATATACGGTTTTTACGTTAATTCCGTAGTTCTCTATAATTTCATTTTGACCTCTTGCGGGTCTGGTTCGTGGTCTAAGCCTCTCAATACGAAAGCATGTGTTTTTTCGTTTTTTTGGTGTAAGTGTGATATTCTAAGTTATCGGCTTGTAGCGCCGTGTTTAGTGTTTCCCAGTTATCTCCGTCATTTACATAAACTATTATGTTGTTTTTAGTATATTTTATTTCATACCCTTTAGGTGTTTTTGTCATTAAATATTCGTGGAATTTGCGGTGATCCGTGATTTCGGAGTGAATTACTATGGGCGGATTTTTCCCCTGCTTGCCTTTTGGAGATTTTTGTGGGCTCAGTCCCGTTGTTCTTGTTGGTGTTACATCATTTACACTTTCAGTTTCCATATCACTGTCTTCTTCCTCGCTTTCTGATAGTGCGTTGTATTTATTTTGGCTGACCACGTTTTCGTATTGAACTATATTCATCCTGGCTTGTCGTTTTGAACTAGGGTGCGTCACGTTTGGGTTAAATGTATCCGCGATTCTCCTCCTCTTCTTTGTGAAAAAGTTTTCTTGTTGGGTATTGTCAATGACACGTATATCTTTTATTGTTGTTTCCTTATCGTTGTTGTTGCGTAAGTTCTTATTAATAATTGATGGCGATATCTCGTGATGAGTTATACTGGTAATTGTCGTTTCATTGTTAGGATTGTTACCTAATTCCTTATCTGTTACTACCGGTCGCTGATGGTATGCAAGGTCATCCTCGGTGCTTACGTCATCAGACGGGTCGTCGACTCCATCGCTTGTTTTCTTTATAGAAAGTCCTTTGTTTCTTCGTCCTTTTTTGGAAATTGTTTTTTAATTTTGTTCGGAACTTTCGAATTTGGTCCGGCTTCTGCTTGATTTTGTAGATGTCCCGTACTGTCCATCTCTACTGTCTTTTTTTCCAATGCTCCTGTTGTGCGTTGAGACATCTCACGCATTTGAAAACATACACACTCACACACGATTATATATACAAATACGAAATAGTTTATAATAAATAATTACACGTTTTAAAATAAACCGTTCTGAAAGCTAGAATCCTTGATCCCGCAGGACCAGGAGTTTGCGCACTGTTTATTACACCTCACTTATAAACGTTTCTTTTATCAACACTACCGTTTTGATGTACGTCTGTTCGCTACCGTTGCTCGAACAAGAATCGGACGAGAACCGGTGCTTTCAACGTGGTATGGCCGTTGTCTTCAATTTTAGTTGCATACAAAGAACACTAGATGCCTGTTAAACAGAAAAAAACGTGTAATAAGCCAATTTTTACCCTCACGCACCGCCGATGCTTACAGGTAATCTTAATTAAAAATTAAAAAAAAAAGGTTTGAACAATGGGACTTATAACCTCACAATTGTCTACTAATTTTGTTGGTAGAAGACACGAAAAAAAGGAAACAACGGCAAGCGGGGATCCCAAGCAGTCACCCTACTAATCGCCCCCGAGATTGCTTAAATTCGTGTATCGTACAAGAACCGGTGCTTTCAACGTGGTATGGCCGTTGTCTTCAATTTTAGTTGTTTACAAAGAACGCTAGATGCCAGTTAAACAGAAAAATCGTGTAATAAGCCAAGTTTTACTCTCACGTACCATCGATACTGTAATGTCAAGTTTTTTTATTAATTGCTTTAGCCAATATTCAGATAAAACTCAGCAGAGACTCAAAATGATCGTGGGAATATTTGTGTGGTGGTGGTGTATGTTTTATTGCTTACTATTTCAAAGATGCGTCTTCAAATAAACATAATCAACAATAATTAAAATGGGCGCCAATTTGTTTTCTTTCAAGGTAGGTAAAACAAACAAAACCTTCAAGGTAAAAAAAATATAATAAACAAAATTAAATTTGACAATAAACAAATTAAATAAAGTACAATTTGATATGTCAAATTGTAAACAGGACAACCGCAAAATGGTAGGTCAAATTTGTTTACAACAATTGCAAAATGAACCAAAATTATGCTAAGGGCGCGTCGAATGCACAAACGCAATGTTTTTAATTTTGAGCGTTGTTAAACGAATTAAAATTAAAAATCGTTAACACAAACGGTAACCTACTACTGCAAAAGATACTGACTACAAGAAAATTTAATTGAACAGCATGACGGTAATAAGGTTCTCTAATTATTAACATAATTGATACAAATCATAAAACGTCAAAATGAACTTCAACCAATAATTGTCCGAAAAATTTAAAGACAAAAGGCACTTACTTTATTATCCTTGCAATTAATGCAATGAAACGTAATCCAGCAGGTTTTTTTTTTTTTGATTTTAAAATGATTCTTCATAAATTTTGGAGGTGTGATGCCTTCACTAGATTACTTGCACTTCAGCCACAACAACTAATCTGGACGCCAAAAGGAAACGATACCGCAACGAGAACCTGTAGTTTTAATTTCAAACATTTTCCTTTAGAAAAATTCAGTTTTTTTAGATTTTTTTTTCAAAACTCAAACTTTTAATGACAGACCTTATTGTTATAGAAACCTAAAATTTTTAATCGGTTCGTTTTTTTTTATTTAAAATCAGGGAACGTGAAAACGACACGTTACGCACGCCCAAAACACAAAAAAAAATGGAGATGTGTGTTTCACATCAAAGATACAAGATAACTGAACAAAACTCAACAAAAACTCAAAATGTAAAAGTATTAAAGATATGTTATATCCATATCCAGCAAAGATCAAAATTATCTAAAAGGTAAATGTCAAATCCGGGAAAATGTAGATGTAAGGGCCCGATACTCTCAACAATTGTTCCAAAATGTCGTAGATGATGAAATTTATCAAAGTTGACGCTTGGTCAGAGTCAAACAACGGCATTAGAAAACAACTATTCAAGTAAACTAGCCTAAACCAGAGTACATTTGATTAGTCGTCTTTTACGAGAGGTAGTCGATTTCTACCATAGAACGATTCTTAAGCCGGCTCTATACGGCTATGGAAGAGATTTAGTCTTAATCAGAAAAATCGCAATAATTTGATTTGAGGTCTTTAACATGGAAACACCCAAAGTTATTTCCATCGAGGTCTTGTAATTGATAAACAAGTGGGGAAATAACTTGAGTTATTTTGCAAGAAACGTATTTTGGAGCTAGTTTTTTAGCATAGTTATTGGAGGCATCCGACAGAGTGAAGTTTCTCTTCCAGACTATATCACCTACAGAATACGTTACATGACGTTTACGTAAATTATATTGTTTAGAATTTGTTTCGTAAGCTTTGTGAAGTCGTTTCTTTACGTCTTCGTATAGTTCAGAAAGATGTGATAATTCTTTTGACCAGAATAACCTATTAGCTATATCAACATTATCAGTACATGAAACAGGACCATAAAAGTCGCCAGAGGTTGGCACATGTCTGCCGAACATTAAAAACGACGGTGAAACTTGAGTAATTACATGACGAGCAGTCCTAATTGCTTGAGCAATCTCAAATATATGACAATCTCCACTCGCTATGATTGTCTTTAATGTAACTAGATATGGCTGTACCCAAAACACGGTTCACTCTTTCTGTGGGGTTCACTTGAGGGTGATATTTAGCATTAAGCCAAGTTTTTGGACCTTAAGTGCAACTAGAAAATTTTTAATTTCGTTGGAAACAAACTGAGATCCATTGTCGAACATAACTAATTGAGGAACACCAAAGATGGAGAAGACCTGGTCACGCAAGAACTTAATGATGGGTTTTGTAGTAGCCACTCGAAGAGGTTGAACCATTACAAATTTTGTGAACCAATCTGTCACGGCAAACAAATACTTGTTTCCTTTTTTACTTCTGGAAAGAGGGCCCATTAAATCCATACTTACTAATTGGAAGGGAAAACATATATTTTTTTCTTTACCCATAAAACCTGGCCGTAAAGTGTTTTCACTTTTATAAGCTGCACAAATTTTGCAACCTTTAACGTAAGAACTAACTGACTTTCTCAACTTTGGCCAATAATACAGGTCAGTTATTTTAGCCATAGTTTTAGAAACACCTAAATGTGAAGAGGAAGGGTCATCATGACACAGTTTTAAGATTTCTATGCGATTTGGGAAAGGAACAACTAATTTCCACTCGGGTAAGTTCGATTCTAAAGGTAACGGAGAAGGTAGATATTTGTATAAAAATTGACCATCAACTTTAAAGAATGGATACTGATCCGGGTTTAACGAAACTTTGTTAATCATGTCAAGATACCATTCATCAGGAGAGAAAGTAGACAAACCTATTAAAGATAGGGCACGTGATAACGCGTCAGGCACAATGTTTTGTTTACCTGGGCGATGTAAGACATTAAAGGTAAATTGAGATAAGCAAAGACTCCATCTTGATAGGCGACCTGTTGGTTCTCTTAACTTATTTAACTACTTCAATGCAGCACAATCAGTAATGACTGTAAAATTTGTGCCTTCCACATAGCCACGAAAGTGTTCTATTCCAAAAATAACACCAAGCAGTTCTCGCTCAGTAGCTGAATACTTTTGTTCAACTGTCGTTAAAGTGCGACTAGAAAACAATATAGGGTGTTCGAGACCATCGTCCATTTGTTGAAATAATACGGCACCTAGCGCTACGTCACTAGCATCAGTTTGAATGAAAAACTCACGATTAAAATCGGGAGAAGCAAGAACAGGGGCAGAGGTAATAAGACGTTTAATTTCTTGAAAAGATTTTTTAGCTTCGTCGGACCACTTAATAGCTTGGCCTTTAGATTTCCCTTTAAGGAGAGAAGTAATTGGAGCAGACAAGGTAGCATAATTTTTAATAAATCGACGATAATAACCAATAAGACCACATACTCGTCTTATTTCGGTTGTATTTCTTGGGGTTGGGAAGTTTACAATAGCGGAAACTTTACTAGGATCCGTTCGTAAACCGTCTTTATCGACAATGAAACCTAAAAATGAAAGAGAAGAACGACAGAATTGGCATTTTTCAAAATTTATGGTAAAACCGGCCTGACTTAAACAAGAAGCAACTGAACGTAATGTGCTAAGATGTTTTTCAAAAGTAGGGGACGCAATAATTATATCATCAAGGTAAACAAAAACTTGATCTAATAAAATAGGGCCCAAAACACGGTCCATAACCCGTTGCAGGGTTTGAGGACTGTTCGATAAACCAAAAGGCATAACTAGAAATTCAAAGAGACCTTTTCCTGGAACACAAAAAGCAGTCTTGGCACACGAAGATTTTTCTAGAGAAATTTGCCAAAAAGCTTTGCGAAGGTCTATAGAACTGAGATATTTGGCATCCCGTAGACGATTCAAAATAGCATCAGTACGAGGAAGCGGATATGAGTCATTTTGAGTGACTGCATTTAGACGACGGGCATCATAACAAGCTCTCAGTTCGCCATTTTTCTTTTTGACCAATAGGATTGGACTACTCCAGGGGCTATTAGATTCGCGGATAACACCTAGTTTCAACATTTCATCAATTTCTTGATGTAAATGTTATTGTATAGCAGGGGACAGGAGGTATTGTCTCTGCTTAAAAGGTAGTGCATCACCAGTATTAATGTAATGTTCAGCCATATTAGTGCGCCCAAGTTTATTTGAAATTAATTGACTGAATTGGGAAACGACATGTTGAAGAGAAAGCGCTTGTTCATGAGTGAGAGTATCTTTATCACAAACAGTGGTTATAGGGGATATTGAAACTGAATCAGACAAATTAGAATTATTTTGACCAGAAGATAAGGAATTAAAAACTTTATTCTGTAAGTCTAAACGTATTGCAAAGAGAGAACCAAAATCCATACCAAGAATTATTATTGAGTTGAAAAAAAAAAAAAAAAAAAAAAAAAAACTAAAAAAAAAAATTTAAAAAAAAATTTAATTTTTTTTTTTTAAAAAAAATAAGAACCGTATGAACTCGTAGATTAGAAGGTACGATATTAAAAGAGATATCATGAGAACGTAAAAACTCGAGTCCAGATTCACCAATAACTGAAATAGAAGCGCCACTGTCTAATAGACAAGGTGAGGAATAACCAAAAATATATAACGTAATGTAGAGACGATTATCAAAAGGTAACGAAGTAAGAACTGGAGAAATCATTTTTATACGAATCATAAACGAATTATAAAAGCCAGTTATTCCATTCCTCAACAGGAATATGACTGATTCACTAGCTTTCTGGTAAAGATTTGTCTATAGGTAAGTGCGTTTAGTGTGTGGTTGTAGAAACATTTGGTGTCGTACCGGCGGGTTTTTGAGATTGGTTCGGCACGGCACCGCGTTGCCTCGTTTTTTGGACGGCAGGAAGGACACGACGAACTATATACATTTTTATTGCCACAACGATAACAAAAAATTGTTTTAGGTTCGGTACATACACGATGAGAATATCCGACACGTAAACAATTCCAACATTTATTAGGAGCCAAAGGTATGAGAGTACTAACTTCATTAATAGAAGAAGGAGTATCATTAATTGAAGGCACGCCAAATCAGGCTCTAACACACAAAAACGACGAGAAGGAGGCGGCTTATACCTGTCTTGGCAAAATTTTAAGATCTTGTACACGACAAAATTCTTTTAATTCAGGCAAAGTCTTAATATTTTGCAAGGTAACATGATCTGCAAAGAAAGGATTCAAATTTCTAATAATTTGTTGCATTATTTCGGTATCGGAGGGTGGTTGATTCAATCGTTTAAAAAGAGATTCGATAGCAATTATATACGATATAACATTTTCTTCAGGACCTTGGGTGCGGTTATGAATTTCTGCACGCAAGTCATATTCATAATCAAACGGTAGGAAATCGCGTTTAAGGCATTTAACTAATTCATCCCAATTAGAAACCTCATTTCTAATATTACGATACCACTGTAACGCAAGGCCAGTAAACAAATCTCTAGCTGAAATAAACAATTCCGAATGACTAACATGCCTAGCTATACATAAATCTTTTACTTGTTCAAGAAATGGCATAAGACTATCTTTTGAATTTAAACCGGCATAACTAATATTCCATTTATAAACCAAAACTTGTTTAGAAACAGAAGGTAACAAAGGCACTGTAAGAGAAGATAAAGGAAGCTCAATGGACGACAAAGCATCGGAACGATCTAATAGAATTCCTTCAAATAACATTAAGTCTGACACAAAACCAGAAACAGCAGATTTAACTTTGTCGTCAGAAGAAGGTAATAAATTAATACGATTAGACAAATGTAACAATCGAGATTTAATACGACGACAATCGTTATTAGTGAGTGATGCATTGGCTTCGTCAGGAATTAATAACTTTTGAAGATCATCGATAGTTTCCTTAATTTCGGCAACATTTTTTTTAGAATCTAAAGGTACAACAAAAACAACTGGACTTAAAACTGTTTCTTTGGCTAATGCGCCACGTAATTGTGTTCGACGAAGATCTGTAGTTTTAATTTCAAAAAATTTTCCATTAAAAAAAATTCAGTGTTTAGAATTTTTTTTTTCCAAAACTCAAACGATGACAGCCCTTATTGCTATAGAAACCTCAAATTTTTAATCGTTTCGTTTTTTAAATTTAAAATAAGGGAACGTGAAAACGACACGTTACAATACTTACAGGAAATTCGCAGGTTGTTCGCAACTGGATACAACCAAATAACTTGGTGCTGTTACCCTGGCCAGCAAAAAGCCCAGATTTTAACATTATCGAAAATGTTTGGGCTCGAATACTTGCTGTTATCCGAAGACAACAAGGGCCAAATTTTATACCAGTAAACCGTAATGCACTAATTGCAGCCATTGATACCGCATGGGAAACGATTAATATTAATTATATTGATACCTTGATAGCGTCAATGAGCAGACGCCTCCAAGAATGTATCAATAATAATGGAGGTCACACCCATTATTGATTTCTTATATTTATTTATATAGTAATACCTTTATTTTAAAAAAAAGTTTTCATTTAATTTTAAACTATAACTTGGTATCTTAATTATAATTATGTAATAAATTCTTGTCAAAAAACTAAATATATACGTTGACAATAAGAATTGCCTTAGTTTTTATTTTCACTTTTTATATTAACTACAGAAAAAATGAAACGTCATAAAATATACATTTTGTAAGGACTAAATATTATGAATAGAGAGTTTAATGATTTTTTTTAATAACTTACAATAATTAGTAGGTTAGATTTATTTAAAAATAAGTAATAATCAGTCAACCCAAATAACCATGTTTAGTTTTTTGATTTAATTTAAAAGTTATTGCTTGTAGACGTTTTTTAAATCAAAATTATTTCTAATTTTATTTTGTAAACATTTCCTAAACAAAATTTTGATTCGATAATTAATCGAGCTATGGTGTTTAATTAGCGATACCTTCAAATATATTCTTTAAAGAAAAAATTAAGTAAGCAACGTAAATTACCTATTTTCTAAAACGTGCTTAGTGTAATGATTCATTCTACAGTCCTTCTATAAGATAACCCCTGCTGAGACTACCTGCTGTTAGAATTGTAAATGATACCCTTAAGCCCGCTTCACAATGTGCAAACTTTTGTTTACAGAAATTGTGGTGTCATGATTTTAAATTTCACTACGAATTACATAACAAATAAGTATCTGTACATTTCATGTTCATATCATTTTATGTCATTAGTTCCTGCATTATTATGAGTACCTAAGATTTTATTGTATATTTCTAAGATTTTGACAATTAGTGTTTTTGTTTTTGTTGGTGTAAAATTGGATTTTTAGTGATGTTTGCAGGAAAATTATTGAAAAAAACCTGCTTTCGAAAATTGTTTACTAACTAACTATTTCCTCGTATATTGGGAGTGTTTCGTATGGAAGTTTGTGTTTTGTTCCTATGTTTCTGTTATGTCTGCGGTATTGGGTAATTTTCTCAAGAATAGGGTTGTCTTGTAGTTGGTTTCTATAAAATTTGTCAGAAATGTCTTTAATATAGTCGTGTATGTAAGGGATATTGGTTTGCTCGTGTAGGTAGTCAATTCGCGTGTATCTATTTGAGTTTGTTATGATTCTTAGGATTTTGTTTTGAAAAATTTGGAGCGGTTTAATTGTCGCTGCACCATACTGGGGAGGCATACATAAGGGTCGGTCTGATTAAAGTGGTGTAAATAAGTTTTTTGTTAGTCATTGATGTATTCCGGTTAACTAGTAACGCGTATAGTTTGTTTGTTATAATGTATGCTTTCTTTATTGTTTCCTTTATGTGAGTCTTGAAGTTTAATTTTTCATCCAAGTGGACTCCCAGGTATTTCACAGTGTTTGTGGGCGTGATCCGTTGGTCGTTAATCTTTAATTTGGTGAAAATTTTGTTATTTGTAAATTTTTTAGTAAAAATGATCTGTTCTGTTTTTCCGCGTTTATTAATATTTTGTATTTTTGGAAAAATTCAATTAATTTATCGATATGCAGTTGTGTATTGTAGTTCGCAGCTTGTGCGTAATACGAGTGACCAAGTATGGCCGTGTCATCTGCGTATTGCATTATTTCCGTTTTGCGGTATATCGTTTATGTATAAATTAAAGAGTTTTGGCCTCAGGACTGATCCTTGAGGTACCCCAGCGCTTATCTGCCTGCTTGTGGATAGTTGATTGTTTATTTTTATTATGAATGATCTGTCGGTTAAGTATGAGTATATTAATTTAATCATGTTTGGAGGAAATCCGTACTTGATTAGTTTGTATACTAATTCTTTAGTCCATACTTTGTCAAAAGCTTTTTGAAGGTCAAGTAGGGTTATGACTGTGTTATTGTTTTTGTTGAAGTTTATGGTTACGTCATATACCTGTTTAGTTATTGTTTGGGTAGTGTTATGTTTTGTTTTAAAGGCAAATTGGTTATTGTTTTGAATGTTCAATTTCTTTTCTAATTTGTTCAAACGATTTAAGATAATTTTTTCTACAATTTTGCTTAGTGCGGACAGTAAGCTAATAGGGCGGTAGTTGTTTGGGTTTGTATGATTTTTACGGGGTTTTGGTATTGGAACAGTCGCTTCTTTCCAGCTTATTGGGAAGTGTTGTATTTTTAGTGTCGTATTTGTTATGTAGGTTAGTTGTGTAATTGGATTTAGCAAGATACATTAAGACACAATTTTAATTTAAACCATTCCTTAAATGTAACTTATTTGAACTATATTTTAATGATCTTTAGTAGATATACAGAGCGGGTTCTGGAACACATCGAATCCTTACGACCACGACGGATACTTTGTGGTGGGGAAACTAGGATCCAAAGCCACGACGGATACTTTATGGTGGGGGATCTGGGGCTACGACGGATACTTTGTGGTTGAGGAACTTATGACCACAAGATGACGGCAATTTTAGAGCGGGTTCAGGACCACAAAATGGCGGATTACAAGATGGCGGTAACTTTAAGGCCGGTTCAGGACCAGAAAATGGCAAACCACAACATGGCGGATATTCACGTGGGCTGGTTCTGGTCTACAAAATGGCGGACCACAACATGGTGGATAATCACGTTAGGGCTCGTTCGGACTGGATCGGGATTGTTCAAGGTTGCTTGAAAGGTTAACGACCTAGGAGGGGTCGGGGGTCACGTTCGAGGTTTCGCTCTGTAAAACCGGATGTTGGGATCATTAGCCTTTATTTAGGTCAACAATAAGTGTAGTTTTGATTTATAAGCAGAATTTACTAAAGTGGAATACTGTTATGCATTAAAAACGTAATGTGAAACCGGATGTTGGGATCATGAACTTTTTATTAGGTCAACACAATAAATGTAATTTTGATTTATAAGCGAAATTTACTGAAGTGAAATGCTGAACAAGTCTGTTTAATTTGGTACAGATCTCTTTATACAGGTACAAGTTTGTTCATACAGGTACAGGTCTCTTCATATAAGTATAGGTCTGTTTATACAGGTACAGGTCTGTTCAGACAGATACAGGTCTGTTCATACAGGTACAGGTCTGTTTATATAGATACAAGTCGGTTTATACAAGTACAGATTTGGTTATAGAGATACAGAACTGTTTATACAGGTACAGCTCTGATCGTACAGGTGCAGGTCTGTTTATACAGGTACAAGTCTCTTCATACAGATACAGGTTTGTTTATACAAATACAGATCTGTTTATACAGGTACAAGTCTGTTAATACAGGTACAGGTCTGTTTATACAGATACAGGTCTGTTTATACAGGTACAAATCTGTTGATACACGTACAGGTATGTTGATACAGATCTGATAAAATTGGTGTTGTTATTATTGTTAGTTGTTGTTGGTTGTTGTTGTTGTTGTTTGTTTGTTTGTTGTTGTTTGATGTTGTTGGTGTTTGTTGTTGTTTGTTTGAGTAAATTCTGCTTATAAATCAAAATTACATTTATTGTTGACTTATTAAAAGGTTCATAATCCCAACATCCGGTTTCACGGTGTGGAAACTCGAACGTGACCCTCGACCCCTTCCAGGTCGTTAACTTTTCAAGCAACCTTGAACAATCTCGATCCAGTCCGAACGAGCTCAAACGTGATTGTCCGCCATGTTGTGGTCCGCCTTTTTGTAAACCAGAACTCGCCCACGTGAATATCCGCCATGTTGTGGTCCTGAACTTGCCCCACCACCTCAAATTTTATGCTATTTTTGTAGTCCTGAACCTGCTGTAAAGTTTCCGCCATCTTGTGATCCGCCACTTTGTGGTTCTGAACCCGCCCCGAAATTGCTGCCATCTTGTGGTTCTAAGTTCCCCCAGCACAAAGTATCCGTCGGACTTCACTTCATCATGGTTCAGCAGCAGAAGGTTTAATTTCTAGAGTTTATTTATAATTTATCAGAAACTACCTACGAAAAAGAGAGAAAATAGATCATTTCGCGGTTGATTAAAAATTATAAAAGTTAAGTAAAGAAATCGCATGGAATTTTGATAGATCATCAGTAGTTATATGATGCCAAAGTTTGTTCAAACTTCCCGCCATAATTTGAAATTCGTAGATGTTCTAAAGTTTTTGTGGGTGGTCGCGTTTGTAGGTGTTTGGGAATTTAGTGGCAAAATTTAAAATACGCGGAGGTTGTGCATATTCGGGTTTTCCCATGTGGTATTGGTTTTTCCCCAAAATTTAAAATTTGTGATGGTTGCCCTTACGCTCTTTCTCCAAATAGAAGTCTCACTGTATTGAATGACACAATACGGTGTAACTTAACAAATTATATCAGATAACTGCTTTTTTTGTTAAAACTCAGTGAAAATACACCATATGACCAAGACCAACCTTTAACAATTTGAGAATTATTTTTTTTCCGCATAAAATTTCGTACAATATTATCTTGCGGTACTTCACTAATATTATGCACTTCAATTCACTTAATTTTTTTTAATCCTTTAACCAAAAGCAATCCGAAGCTATTACCATTTAACGAAGAAAATGCAATCTTGATAAAAGACACCAACCGACCACGTGAGTTTAATTTTTATCGGCACTGTGAGTGGGGAAGAAGGGTTTTGAGCAGCAGAACGTTGATGAATGTAAAGTTAAAATGATGCATAAAAAAATGTCTTTTGAAAAGATGGTTTAATAATTTTATGGAAAAATTGTGTGTGATAATTTTAATTGTATTAAAATTTTGTTTCAAAGTTTCAAACTACATATTTTATTTAAGAAGCCAAGATTCTCAAATTAATTATAGATTAAAAATTAATAAACTTTCATGTTTAATACAGAATTTATTTTATTAAATACCAAATTAGAATCACCGCTGTATGTATGGAGCACGAGCAGCACTAGATGTCGCAACATCTTGTTGTTCCCATATGCAGTGCCAGGATTAAGTTTTAAGTTAACGTACAATACTGAACTTCCACTCGTGCTTTCTAACTGCTGAAGAGTCCCAAAATGATGAAACAGGTTTTGAATGATTCTCGATGTTTATTTGATATTGCGCTTGCGAATTTACAGCTGGTTTGTATGCTAAGTTGGTGATAAATAATTGAAGAATATGTATTTATAAGATTCATGCTACTGCGTCAGCAAAATGCTTACTAGATTTACTTGTTCTAGAACGAGATAGTTTCGCATTTTGCAAGGCTGCTTACGCGACTTAGATACAAAAACTTAAAGTTCCTACTGATTACAATTTTAATATAAACTTAAGGTAAGTGGAGCGTTGCTTAAATTTATGATACTGCGATGATTGTACGTTGCTGCTGCGGATGCAACCGTGTTGTAATGATTGTTATTATTTCAGGTGGATGCGGGTGCATGAAGTACCTATGTCTTTAGCAAAGGAAGAGGGCGGAGTACAAGCTCTTTTCGATCAGCACGGGTGGCGATGTCCATGTCGTGCGTCCAATGGATATGTTACGAGAAATATTTCTTCAAGCGGTTGACCGGTTGCAGAAGGTCGCGGCGAGCAAACAATGAAGAAAAATGGAAGGTGTATACTTGATGTCCTTTGGCGGCTGTAGTGAATGCTTCAGCGGGTATGAATTCAGAACCATCGATGGTCTTAGGCCAGACAGACCTGCTTTATAATGAAATTGAACGTCGAGAGCATTGGAACCGTTTTTGCCTGTGTTATAGTGGTATGAGTTACGATATACGCAATCCACTATTATACTTTGTAATACGTATTTATATGATTCATATTAAGTGTGTGTGTGTAAAATGCTTATCTAGAACGAGTGTATCGGTTCGAATTTTGCAAGGCTGTTTACACGACCTAGGTATCCAAGCTTGAAGTACAAACTACAATGCTAATAAACTTAAGCTACTTGGAGCGTCGTTATATTGTAATATATCAATGCTTTACAATAGACAAATCAGACGGTTTCTATCATCATAAAGTAAGAAACACCTAATTTTAATAATAGGATTGAAAAAATTATAGACACAACGTACAATGTAAACATCGACATGATATGGATATGGTAATGCAAAGAAATAAATATTTATTTAACAGTTACAATAGGTACAAAACCAATAACTCAATCTGATTCAATGTAATAACACGATAATTCCACATTTTTCTATTATTAAGTTTTAATATCTCCGTGTACTGTATGTTGATGCCGCACAAATTCTCTTTTAGCGTCAGTTTTGAAATCACAAATACCGCAGTTAAAAGGCCAATCACCAGTGTGTTTATACATGTGTCTTTTTAAGCTTCCTGCATGATTACAACAATAATCACAAACGTTGCATTTAATTGGTTTTTCATTGGTATGCATCCTTTCATGACGATTCAAGTAAGTTTTAGTAGAGGTTTTGTAGTTGCACTTATCACACTTAAAAGGCCACTTACCAGAGTGCTTATACATATGCGATTTTAAGGATCCTAAGTGATTACAACAATAATCACACAAACGGCATTTGTAAGATTTTTCCCTTGTATGTTTTCTCTTGTGTCGAATCCAAAGAAAGTCTTTGTGAGTTTTGTAGTCGCACTGTTCACATTTAAAAGGCCACATGTCGGAATGTTCTAACAAATGCAATTTTAAATCTTGGAATTGAATACTACGAAAATCGCACAAATGACATTGCAATGCTTTTTCTTTGCTGTGCTTTTGTTTGTGCCGAGTTAAAACAGTTATGGAACGACATTTGTACTCGCATTGTTCACACCTAAAAGGCCACTCATTAAAGTGTTTGTACAAATGCCTTTTTAAGTTTTCCGGTCGATTACTGCAATAATCGCAGAACTCACATTTAAATGGTTTTTCTTGGGTGTGCTTTCTTTTGTGCTGGGTCAAATTATTTTTTTTGTGAGTTCTATAATCGCACACATCGCAGATAAAACGTGGCTTACTAGAATGTTTAACGTAGTGCTCCCTTAAGTTTCTATATTTATCGCTCTGATAGTCGCAAATGTTACACTTGAACAAGTTTTTATGGATAAACACGTGACATTCCAAATTTCGTTTGCTTTTAGTCCGATAACCACATTCGTGACATTTAAATAAATTCTCTCCCGATTCAACATTCAGTTGAATTCCTTTGTGAATTTCTAATAGGAAATTATCGAAAGCAGCAGTGTCACTGCGCTGTTTCAGTTTAAAACTGTGAGTTGAAATATGATCGATTAAATTATTTTTATTATTTGTGGCATAACTACATTGGTGGCAGTGATATAAAGTCACGAGCGATGTAGATTCTTCATCCGAATTATGAAAAGTACATTCATCTTTAACAATCTCCTCATTCTTAATCGCCAATTCAACGAACTCTTCATTGGTTTTTTCTAAGTAATTTTCTTCAACGTTTAGATGAGGTTTGATTTTTAAAGTGCTCTCATTTTGCATCGATGGCTGGTGTACTTCAACAATTTCGACTTTACATGGTTTTTCGTTAAGGCCCAAGTCCTTCAACGTAATTTGAATGTTTAAATAATTCGATAATATGCGATACTTACTGGTTTGGTTGAAAAGTCAATAATTTTTTCAGTATTGAATTGTTGTTTAGCGAATCAAAGCCTGCATTTTCCGTCATATTTTTTTAAATAAATTATTGTGGTTTTTATGTTTTTATTGAATCGAATTGTTGTTAACATCAATTTGTGGTAGTAGTCCCTACAAAACATACAGGGTGATCCAAAATGTTTTATTACAATTAGTAAAAATCTTAACCAAATTGGGATATCAAGTTGATTTTAAAAATACTTTTTTTGGGGTTTGTACATATATAGAGATGAAAAAACTCTATTCATCTATGAAAGAAACATCCACAACAAAAATTACCTTATTTAAGACATTTTGCTGAAATCTATAGCTACTTGAAATTTAGCTATTTTTATCGCCACGACATTTTTATAAATATTTTGTCAACTTTGAGCCCCAGGTGTGCTGGGTATAACTACATGTACAACTTCGTACATTCAGAAGTTGTAACAGCCTAAAAGTTGAACAGATACAGAAATTTTTTTAATCTTTTAAGGATTTAGCCTCTTTATTCAAAAAGCTCATATTACCCAGGAATTGCATAATGGGGGCTAAAATCTTACATATGTCTATTTGAGTGGGTAAGAAACTTTTGTGCAAAATTTGAGCCAATAAATCGGAAATGGTCAACTAGGGACCTCTGTACCAGTTGACATGGAATTACTCTTACCTGCCTTTATGTTTCATAAAATATTAATTTTTAGTAGATTCAAATTTTCGTTGCTAACACCTGAAATGACCCCCCCCCCCCCCCCCCCCCCCCCCCCCCCCCCCCCAACCCCCCCCCACCCCCCCCACCCCCCCCCCCCCCCCCCCCCCAACCCCCCCCCCCCCCCCCCCCCCCCCCCCCCCCCCCCCCCCCCCCTTTTTACAAAACCCCCCCCCCAACCCCCCCCCCCTCTCTCCCCTCTCCAAACATCCTCCCCATACAACTCCTCCCCTACGCCCCCCCCTCCCTCTTCTTTTCCTCTTCCCTTTCCCTTTTACATGTTGTTCTGCTTCTCTAACACTTTTTCTATTCTACATGCTCTTCTACGAATTCACGCATGAGAGATGATTGTGGGCTAATTTAGTATAAAACAGGAATATTGTGGACAAATTGGTAGACCTCGTCAAAAAGTGTAAATCGACGAATGCAAGGTTGATGGCCATTAAGTTCTGGGCATAAGCTGTAAGAGAGTAATGCCTTTCGGACGGTGATTTATCCGAATAATTCTCCCACATGATGTTGTTAACCACAACAAAGATTTTGTTCCACTGCTTTTATTTACTTTATAGTAAATGGTCATTTAACATCCCGATACTGGCGCTCATACTCAGCGGGCAGGGTATTTTTGGCGTTCGCTCAAAGGTAACTTCCACGGCAAGCACCAGAAAAAATGAGATCCGCGATCCATTCCAGGCTACTGTTGAAGACATCCGCCAACAGCTTGGAGATTTCCGTGTTGTACCATAAGTTTTCTTTAAGAAGACTTGATTTTGACACTTTACTCCGGTTTTCATTCTGGATTGGGTTAGATAATTGTTGGTTCTGTTTAGGTTAGGTGCGTGAAGTTTCCCCCTTTTCCTAGATAAATTTACATTATAAAAGAGCGACTTTTATAGTTAAAATTCAATTCCTTCATGACTTATCCTCCGAAACCTCTAGAACTATCTTATAACCGATTAAAATTTATTGTTGACGATTAATCGCCTGATACCCCCCCCCCCCCCCCCCCCCCCCCCCCCCCCCCCCCCCAACCCCCCCCCCCCCCCCCCCCCCCCCCCCCCCCCCCCCCCCCCCCCCCCTCCCCCCCCCCCCCCCCCCCCCCCCCCCCCCCCCCCCCCCCCCCCCCCCCCCCCCCCCCCCCCCCCCCCCCCCCCCCCCCCCCCCCCCCCCCCCCCCCCCCCCCCCCCTCCCCCCCCCCCCCCCCCCCCCCCCCCCCCCCCCCCCCCCCCCCCCCCCCCCCCCCCCCCCCCCCCCCCCCCCCCCCCCCCCCCCCCCCCCCCCCCCCCCCCCCCCCCCCCCCCCCCCCCCCCCCCCCCCCCCCCCCCCCCCCCCCCCCCCCCCCCCCCCCCCCCCCCCCCCCCCCCCCCCCCCCCCCCCCCCCCCCCCCCCCCCCCCCCCCCCCCCCCCCCCCCCCCCCCCCCCCCCCCCCCCCCCCCCCCCCCCCCCCCCCCCCCCCCCCCCCCCCCCCCCCCCCCCCCCCCCCCCCCCCCCCCCCCCCCCCCCCCCCCCCCCCCCCCCCCCCCCCCCCCCCCCCCCCCCCCCCCCCCCCCCCCCCCCCCCCCCCCCCCCCCCCCCCCCCCCCCCCCCCCCCCCCCCCCCCCCCCCCCCCCCCCCCCCCCCCCCCCCCCCCCCCCCCCCCCCCCCCCCCCCCCCCCCCCCCCCCCCCCCCCCCCCCCCCCCCCCCCCCCCCCCCCCCCCCCCCCCCCCCCCCCCCCCCCCCCCCCCCCCCCCCCCCCCCCCCCCCCCCCCCCCCCCCCCCCCCCCCCCCCCCCCCCCCCCCCCCCCCCCCCCCCCCCCCCCCCCCCCCCCCCCCCCCCCCCCCCCCCCCCCCCCCCCCCCCCCCCCCCCCCCCCCCCCCCCCCCCCCCCCCCCCCCCCCCCCCCCCCCCCCCCCCCCCCCCCCCCCCCCCCCCCCCCCCCCCCCCCCCCCCCCCCCCCCCCCCCCCCCCCCCCCCCCCCCCCCCCCCCCCCCCCCCCCCCCCCCCCCCCCCCCCCCCCCCCCCCCCCCCCCCCCCCCCCCCCCCCCCCCCCCCCCCCCCCCCCCCCCCCCCCCCCCCCCCCCCCCCCCCCCCCCCCCCCCCCCCCCCCCCCCCCCCCCCCCCCCCCCCCCCCCCCCCCCCCCCCCACCCCCCCCCCCCCCCCCCCCCCCCCCCCCCCCCCCCCCCCCCCCCCCCCCCCCCCCCCCCCCCCCCCCCCCCCCCCCCCCCCCCCCCCCCCCCCCCCCCCCCCCCCCCCCCCCCCCCCCCCCCCCCCCCCCCCCCCCCCCCCCCCCCCCCCCCCCCCCCCCCCCCCCCCCCCCCCCCCCCCCCTGACTCCGAGTTATTCTTTTTATTGATCGCCGCTTCCAACCGACTTTCTTAAGGTTCTTGCCGTATGAAAGACTCTGTAATACCGCACCTAATTTTTATAACATTCTTCGGCACTGAAAAGATCTGGCCTTTAGATTTAATTCTCTACGCCTCTGCAGTGCCGCTTCTAATTTCTATAAGCATCTTCTCGCAGGAACGATCCTGATGTAGCGGATTTGTTTCTAACCCCAAAGTTTGTAGTGCGATTTCTATAGGCTAAAATTTCGACTGTAGTACGAACTCTTGTTCTACCTTGCAATAACCGTTCCATTGTAACGAAAGCCGATATCAACAACATCGTCGCCGCATTGTATTTTTTGACCGCTGTCATACGTCCTTGTGGAAGCAGCTGCGGTGTTTGAAAACATCATCTTTAACCCAGTCGAACTGGGCGACCACTATCAGGGTCCGCAATAGGCTTCAACGAGCACCTTTAGAAAACAATCGCAGCACATCGAAGTTTCAAAAAGTAAATAATCTATCCTATGAAATGAAACGTATTTTACATCACATCTGTAACTAATCTACTTACAGAAAACCAGTAAAAATACAGCCGAAACTCGAAAGATCTCCATTTATGTTTCTCGTGTGGTCCCAATTCTCAAAGTTAATTGAGCGAGGTGTGTTACAAACATCAAGAAAATTTTTAATAAAAAACAAACTGAAAGTATTTGGTGGTATATGTAACGGTCCCACTAAAAAAGTTTAGATCTATTAGCTTTGATTTTAGTTGATGATTCTGTGTTTTAAAGCAAATATAATGTGCTGCAAGGTCATATTAAACTGTAGTATGATCATGTTACATTCAACACCCTGTACAGTTGCTTTGTAGGGACAACAGCCACTGCGAAATTTATATTTTTACTGAAACCTACTTCGAGGCCAAAATTCATGAATAAAAATGGCAGAAACCACAATAATTTATTTAAACGAAGAGAATTCGCTAAACAAAGATTCAATGCTGCACCCGACACAGTTGACTCTCCCAACAGAAGCAGTAAGTATCTCATAGTATTGAAGCGGGTAAACATTTGAATTACATTGAAGGAAAAAAACTTAGTTTCGTGCAAGGGCGAAATTGATGAATTATGCCAACCCTTCATAAAAAGTGAAAGCCTACCACAACGGAACAATAACAATTACTTAGAACAAGTAAAAGAAGAGTTTGTCGATGGTGCGATAAAGAGTGAAATGGTTGTTAAAGACGAGTATGCTTTTGCCATGCCCGTCGGTGTTAAACAATCCACATCCACGAAGATTTTCTATTGCCAGCGATGCAGTTACGCTGCTAACGATGAAAACGATCTATCGGATCACTGTTTATTAATTCATGGTTTAAAATGCAATAAGTGCAGTTACACTACTTTCGATAATTCTTCATTAGAGTTTCACAAAAAAATTCACATTAATGTTAATGTTATCAAACTATAAGCAAAATAACGTTGGAGTCGCATGTGTTGACTCACAACAGCTATGATAAAAGAATCGATAAACAGTTCAAGTGCAAGTTTTGCGATTATTCGAGTATTAAGCAAAGAAACTTAAGAAGGCATATGTACAAACACTCTGAAGACTGCCCTTTTAGCTGTAACAAGTGCGACTACAAATGCCACGACAAAAATGGTTTAGCTCAGCATATAAGAACGCATACCCAAGAAAAACCATTTAAGTGCAAGTTATGCGATTATTCTAGCAATCAGTCTGGAACCTTAAAAAGACATATGGATAACCATTACCGTACGTTATCTTTCTCGTGTGAAGCGTGTGACTACAAAACTTACAACAAAACTCTTTTGGTTCGGCACAAAACAAAGCACACCGGAGAAAAACCATTTACATGCAGTTTTTGTAATTATTGCAGTAATCAATCGGGAAACTTAAGAAGGCATATGTACAAACACTCTGAAGACTCCCCTTTCAGTTGTAACAAGTGCGACTACAAATGCCACGACCAAAATAGTTTAGCTCAGCATATAAGAACTCACACCCAAGAAAAACCGTTTAAGTGCAAGTTGTGTGATTATTCTAGTAATCAGTCGGGAACTTTAAAAAGACATTTAGATAAACATTATTGTACGTTATCTTTCTTGTGTGATGCGTGTGACTACAAAACTTACAACAAAACCCTTTTGATCCGACACAAAACAAACCACGCCGAAGAAAAACCATTTAAATGTAGTTTTTGTAATTATTGCAGTAATCAATTGGGAAACTTAAAAAGGCATTCATACAAACACTTGCATGAATTGTGCTTCAACTGTGATAGTTGCGACTACAAATGTAACAGCGAACTTGGTTTGAATCGGCACAAGATGACGCACACGCAAAAAAAATTTTTTAAATGTAATGTGTGTGTTTATCGCAGTTACAATGCAGAAAGTTTAAAAAGGCACATGCACACTCACTCTAGTAATTCATTTCATTGCGAAAATTGCGATTTCAACACTGAAACCAAAAGTGTATTAATAAACCATCAACTTACACATAAAGAAAGTAAAACTTAAGTAAATGCTTAGTAGATTCTTGAAATTTTTTATTATACTTAATATACATCTTATGGTTTTTCGACTGAATTAAATCTTTTAATCCTCCAAAATTGAAGTTGTAGATAATTATCCTGTAAGTGGAGGACGAAATTGACCATGCAAGTGTTGTCGTCATGGTCGCCATTTTGGTTAGGGTAGTTAAAGAGCTTGGTTCCAAATACACTTATGTTTACATATTTACAAGCATTTTTCGCTGTAATGTTTACAGGTTGGTGCAAAGCACATTACCATTGTTGGACCTGTGTAAAACTAAGCATTTTAATAATAAATTGCCGTAGAATAACTGAAATTGCTTAAAAAACAATCCTAAACATAACCTCACTTTGTTTCAAAAATATTTTTAACTGTATAAAAGTAATTATCTCGCCAATTTATTTTTTAAAACTGTTAAATTATGTCTTATTTTGTTAATTACTTTATTCACCTGATAAAAATTGATGAAATATGAACTACTAAACTACTTTAATAAATCGGTTATGGAAATTATTATAAACAGCTGATTTTATTTGGAACCAAGCCCTTGACGTGCCGCAACAAAAATGGCGAATTGACGTCACACTTGCATGGTCTTTTTTTTTTTTTTTTTTTTTTTTTTTTTTTTTTTTTTTTTTTTTTTTTTTTTTTTTTTTTTTTTTTTTTTTTTTTTTTTTTTTTTTTTTTTTTTTTTTTTTTTTTTTTTTTTTTTTTTTTTTTTTTTTTTTTTTTTTTTTTTTTTTTTTTTTTTTTTTTTTTTTTTTTTTTTTTTTTTTTTTTTTTTTTTTTTTTTTTTTTTTTTTTTTTTTTTTTTTTTTTTTTTTTTTTTTTTTTTTTTTTTTTTTTTTTTTTTTTTTTTTTTTTTTTTTTTTTTTTTTTTTTTTTTTTTTTTTTTTTTTTTTTTTTTTTTTTTTTTTTTTTTTTTTTTTTTTTTTTTATTGCTTATGTTTAATAGTATATACAGGGTGTTTATTAAAGTTTCATCTGTCATGAAGTAAGCGCATTAAAAGTGGAGAGCCACCAAATCCAATGACAGTAAGAACAGTAGAAGTGGAGGAGAATGTGCTGAATACGGTAGAGAATTAGACGAAGATAGTGTCAATCAACTAAAAATTTTATTTGTTTTTTAAAAGTAATAAATGAATTCGACGACACTCGCAGTGTAATTCAACATGATAATTTACTCTACTGTCATTTTCTCTCTTTTTCAACCATTTTCACCTTCTTTCCGTCTGTGTAAACTTTCTCCTCCCATACCCTCTTTCCTTAATTCCATAAAATCTTCTCTTAGATGTTTAATATTTTTCCCATCTTTCTTCGTCTTTCATCCATATTTATTTTTGTTTTCTTCATTACCTTGTCTAAACCTTTTTCTTGTATTGTCAGCCCCCTCCTCGCCGATTAAGTATCATGGAATTCCTTCCACTATTATACCTACGAATCCCATATATCTTCTTTCTCTGGCTCTCGTTCTTCTCTTTCTTGTATCCGATTATGTTTTTCCTTTTTTTTTTGTTATTTCTTCTTCTATCCTTCCTTCTCTTTTTTAAGTTTCTTACTTCTCTCACGTAACCTCCTCATGTATAATATAGTTTCTTTCTTCTTCTTCGTGATTTATGTTTTCTATTTCTATCTCTTTCCAACATTCAAAACACGTTTTATCACCCCCCATATTTGCTCTAGAGTTTTACTTTCTTTTAGTCTTTTATCTGGTCATTGTCCTTGTTATCGTTTTTATGACGTATCCTAGGTATATTTACATCTATTTACTGTTTCGATCTCGTCGAGGTATTTATTATCTTCCGCAGCTCTTCCTCCATCAATGTGAAGATAATTATATCATCTACACCAATTTTTATTTCCCTTATTTGATTTTACGCAGTTCCTCCTCTTGGTCTTTTATATATATATATATATATATATATATGTACATATAGAGAATAACAATGGGGTTAGCGAACATCCTTGTTTCAGCACTTTATCCGTTTAAAACACCTTCCCTAGCTCCCTTTTCACTTTTATTCTTTGTATATCTTTTGTACCCTCCTATTATGTCTTCACTTATCCCATCCTTCTCATCATCTCCAATAGTATTCTTCTATACACTCTGTCAAAAGCTGCTTTTATGTCTATAAACATGCGTATACTTTTTTTACTTTCTACCCTATTTTCTTATTTGTAATTTGTTTTAGTATACATGACGAGATTTTATTAGAAAAGTTTATGGGGAAGTTCTTTTTTCCATTACTTTTGTGATTCTATCTCTTATTCTTTCTCCTGTGTATTTCCACTGCTTTTTCTTGTTCCATTTGTGCCTACCGCTGTTCCCATCCTTAATTTTCTTAAAGCTTCGTCCAACTCTTCTTTTTGATTACTCCTATCCTTATTTCTTTTCTTCTATTTTTTATATGTACTATATGTCTCTCTTCCTTTCCTTGTAGCGTATTTATCATGTCGTTTTTCCATTTTACATCTATTCTTTTTCCCTTTTTCTTCTTTTGTTTATTAACTCCCATGCTTGCCCTTCATTCCTGATTTCATTTATCTTGTGTTTGATCATTTCCTTAGGTTCTATTTTTTTCTCACATCCTTTTTAAATTCTGTTCTTATCATTTTATTTTTTCTATATTTATTTTTCCTTTTCTACAATTTCTTCTTTCTTCTCCCATTTTTTTGTTCTCTCACATTTTACCAATGGGCTTTTACACCGTATTTGTGTTTTCTTATTTTAAAACTTTTCTTTTCGTTGCTTTTTGCATTATACTCTTTAGTTCTACCACTCTGTTGTTTTCTGATCTTCTTCCATTTTTCATATATCTTTCTTACTTACTTTCCTCTGTTGTTTCCGGATCTTCTTCCATTTTTCATATATCTTTCTTACTTTCTTCCCTCCATATTTTTATTTCTCCCAAGTTTGTAATTTCTTCTTCTTTCCACTCTTCCTTTCGTTTCAAACTTACTCTAAGTATCTCATCTTCTATTTTTACAAATTCTATATCCTCTTTACTATTCTCGTTTGCAAGTACACAATCTATTACGGAACCTCCTTACCCCTATAAAGTTAACTCTCCTTCTTCTTCTTCCTCTATATTTTCGTTTAATATTGTCCATGGTCTCTCTTCACAAAATATGAAAGGTGATCAGTACCTTACAGTACTCCATGGTCAACAAAAAAAACATGTTGTTCCTGAGAATCACCAGTTTGGTTTCCGAACCTGGTTATCAAGACCCTCCCGGATAATTTGAAAAAAATGTACAACACTATTTCACAAAACACAATCACATTACACACCTATTACATGTGAATACTAGAGTGGGTAAGGGTTGGCATGTTTAGGTTTTAGTGGTTTTCCTAAACCGTGAAGTAAATGCTTTGCCAAGACGAACCAATCCACAATTGCACACGGTTTCGTCACCACACTGTATAGGTTTATACTGATCTTCTGGGGCACCATACATAACACTTACCGTGTCCGTTTATATTTTCCTCCTTCGAATATCTATTTTGTTCTTCTCCGTTAATTACCATCCTTCTTCCTCCCCAATTTTGGCGTTATATCTTCCTATAATATTTTTTCAATCTTTCCTTCTTTGATCATCTTATCTAGCATTTACCCAGCCTTCTCCATTTATTTCCTATATACCGTTATTATTTCGTGGTTTTCCTTTTCCTCTTGTCTTTACTATAGTTTTCATCGCTCCTTATGTCTCATTTATTCGAATCAAATCTTCTTTCTTCCACTCTTACCTCAGTAATGCCTTACTATTTTATTTCACTCCTTATGTCAATTTTCCCTCTTTCTAGTTTTTTGCGTCTATTTGTCTCATCCTTCGCTCTTTCTACACCCATCTTCTTTCTTCTTCAGCCACCCATAATTTATAATATCCTTTCTTAATCCTTTTCCTTACTCTCTTCCCATCTTCCTTGCCCTCGTTCTTAATATTCTCACTTATTTAGCGTTTTTTTTTGTTTATGTTCTCATTAATATACTATGTATACTTGTGATGGTTCGAAAATTGTTTAAATTAAAAAAAACCTGAATTGTAATTTGAGATTCTAAAATTTGTTTAAACTTTAATCCCAGAGCTTGAATTCGTTAAATACAGTATTGTGGTTTATAGAATAACAAATTTATACATTCTTTTATATGGGGATACACATTTTATTTACAAATTTAATAAACCAAGCTTAATGCGCTTTGTGATCTCATCCTTCTTGTGGTAACATGTTGATGATGTCAGCAGACGTAGATTACTTCTATCGTTGATGCAGAAACTTTTTTTGTTTAAACTATTTCCTCTTTGATTTATTATTGGTAATTTTATTTTTGGCAAAAGAATTTTGTTTATTTACACTTTATAACTTTTTTTCATAACAATTTTAATTTATTTCCAGTGTAATTGTCTACAATCTATGACCACTTAAATATTTCACATTGATCTATTATTGATCGTCCATCATCAACCCTCAACTTTTATCGATCGACTCCAACTTATTTAAACCTATTCACTCTTTGAGTCTCCATTCCCCCTTCATTATTCCACCACTATCCTCGTCTCTCAGCAAAGTCGACAATCTTACCTATTGAATTTGGAATTGTCATATTTGGTTTATAATGAATTAGATTAGCTAATTACGTTACTTGTTTCCAATTCGACGCCAACTCGCGCAAAACCCATCGCCTTTCTACTATATATCTGTAATACGTTGTTAATTTAAAACTAATAAATCGGTTAGTGTTGGTGATTGAATCCTTGGAGAAGCTAAACAAAATCAAAACTACAACGCCATTTGGTGATAATTGGCGCCCAACGTAGATCTTTAGGCTGATCTCCGTCCACATCAAGAGAAAATGCCCTTTCACAATAAACACAAATAATTCATAAATGTAAAACAAACGTAAATGTTATGTTTTGCCCGCAAAAATATAACCTGTAGCGCAGGCGTTAAACAAATAGATGATGGATAACCTAGAATTGCAAAAATTGCTAGGCGTACTTTTGTTACGCCCTAAAAAACAAGAAAAAATTAAATTACGAAATAAAAGACATCGATTATTTCACTCATTTTAGCAACTTTAAGGTTAATGAAGGAAGTTACTTTGTGGTACCACCATATATTAAATAAGAGTACCGCAAATTTGTAGAAATCATATGGAGAAAAGTTAACTGAGTTTGCGCATTTCTAAATTTTACATAATATTTATTATTTCAACTTTAAAATTGTGTTTATGTATTTCTAGGACGTCTCGTAAACACAAACACAAACGTAGTTTAAAACTAAGCGTTCTTCATTTCCTGTTTAGTTTAATCACGAACTTATTTTACTTATCACCGAAAAAAAACTTGTTCATAAATTATAAATGATGTCCAACGGTAATTTAATTTTATGCAGACAATTTTCCGACTTAAGACGGAAATGTAAAAGTCTCAGCAAAGCCTGTTATATTTCATACATGAAAAAAGTTGAAAATAACTTGTGCAACAATCCGTCAAAATTTTTTAATTTTCACTTTGAACAGTCTGCATCTAATAGTCAAGATGTCTCCCATTTGTTTGCAGGTTTATTTTCTTCTGTTTACACAAATGACTGTCCTTCTCGGTTTCCTTCACTTCATGAATGAATATTTAAATAGCCATATCAATATATCTTCACTTCATGTTACAGTAGAGGAAATAATGAACAAGCTAAAATCTATTGATTTGAGGATGTGTCCTGGTTCAGACTAGAAGGTAGTCTTTTTAAATATTGTTTTGCAACTTTAGCCTACCCACTCTTTATTTTAATTAATCAGTCTTTTGAGTGTGGTGTGTTTCCTGACTTCTTAAAAATAGTTTTACTATACCTATCTGGCAATCTTTGAGAACTATCGCCCTATCGCCATCATGTCTATTACCTATTCCAAAATTAATCGAAAGTTTGCTAGTAGATAATCTTACTTTATTAGTTAAACCTTTAATTTCTTCTACTCAACATGGTTTTTAACAAAACAAGTGTACAACAGTAACAAACCTCTTAACTTATCAAAATTACAAATTGAATAATTTTCATTTGAATTCTCAAGTCGATTTCGTATATATTGATTTTTCTAAAGCATTTAACAAAGTAAACCATTCATTACTTTTGCCTAAACTTGAAGCTATTGGCATTCACGGAAGTCTTCTTAATTGGTTTCGTAGTTATGTATGTGATCGTCAACTTACTGTTAAATTCAACAACTGTTTCTCTGACTATTTTTAAGCTACATGTGGAGTTCTGTAAAGCTCGAATCTTGGTCCATTATTATTTTCAATCATTATAAAAGATTTATTTTTTCGTTTTCTAACATATTTTTTATAATGTTTGCGGATGATGTCAAATTAGCAACATCTGTGAACTCTATCGCTGACTGTCAGAAGTTACAAGATAGAGCTTTATTCTTGGTGCACATTAAACAATATGTTAATTAATATAAATAAATGTCAAGTTAACAAAACCTTGGGATTTGTTTGCCAAAATACGAAAGTTTTTAAAATATTAAAACTTCTAAATATTTGTATTTTTCACTAGTTTGATCAAAATTAGAATGACAGTCCAGTTTGGTCACCTCACTATGAGAATGCTATCGCTCAACTCGAAAGAGTACAACATAAAATTTGCAGACTAATTCAATATCGTTTTTTTAATGATCACCCTTATTCTTTCTCTTTCATTTCTATTTACATTTCGCTTCCAACCTTGAAATCTTGTAGAAATTATTCTGATTTAGTTTTTTTTTATAAAATTATTAAATAATTTAATTGACTCGCCCGAACTTCCTTCGGAACTTTTTTTAGAGTTCCTAGTTTCAGTACAAGAGGCAACAGAATGTTTGAATTACACCTTTGTCACACTAACTACCTACAATTCAAATCTCTTCATCGACTGATGCGTCTTATGAGAAAAATTTATCTCCACGCAAAATATTAATATCTTTGAACGATTTAAATTATTCCTTCGAGACAATTGATTGTAATTATTTTTATGTCAAACAGTGTTAATTTTTTTTTGTTTACTTTCTATAACGTATATATAATTTACTTTTGTTTTCTCGTTATTGTAATTTAGACTCTTTTTCTTTATTAGTTTATAATAGCTTTTACTTGTATTGTTATTACTGTTAAAGTTTGTTGTGTTAAGACTCAACAATATATCGTTACTATTCACTACGTAGGTAACCTAGACACATCCAGTTCAAATTTTTTAAATTTCGCGGAATTTTTTTTTTATTCAATCTTAGTATTATACAGTGTACTTCAAAATTGTCAATTATTTGAAGTAAGGTCTGAGTTTATTACATCACATTATTGACTTTAAAGTTGTTGAAATACACAAAAAATCTACTATATAAATTGTTACGCATAATTGAATTCACCACACCTATAATTTTTACTGTGTAAATTCTAATAACTAGCGATAAATACCTTTGGTGTGGTTGTTCTACTGTTTAATTCAGCACGTGCTACATATGTCACTGGTGAAGGTACCTACGGTTTGTATTATAAATCTGTGATAACATATGTAATTGCATTAACGACAAATGAGTCTAACTCAACAAATCGAACGTGTACCTGAAACCATCGATTTTCCTGCTGAAGAGGAAAAAATTATAAAATTATGGCAAAAGCTAGATGTATTTCATATGTGCCTGAAACAGTCGAAAGGAAAACCGAGGTAAATATTGAATTGAAACTAGAAATTTCTAATTGTGCATTAGATATTCTTTTTATGACGGACCACCTTTTGCCACCGGTTTACCCCACTACGGACATATTTTAACTGGCACCATTAAAGATGTTGTAACTCGATACGTTCACCAACAAGGGTATCACGTGGAACGCCGTTTTGGATGGGATTGTCACGGATTACCTGTCGAATTTGAAATTGATAAAACTCTAGGAATTAAGGGACCAGAAGACATTGCCGCTATGGGTATTGCTAAGTATAACGACGAGTGTCGAAAAATTGTTACTCGTTATGTTAGAGAATGGGAAATGATAATCGGACGTATGGGTCGTTGGATAGGTGAGTTTCTAGCTTAGGTTGTCTAATTAGCAATAATTAAGTTAGTTGTTCTAACATCACATTCTTTGTTTTTTATTTGTTTAGACAATGATATCATCATCCAAAAACTTTTCCTTCGGATATATGCCGTATCGCAAATTATTCCTTTCTGATATGTGATTCTGATTTGATGATTGTAGCGTCAGCACTTTAGTAGAAGTAGTAGTAGCACTAGTATAGCAACGAATGAATTATTCGAGTGCAATGTTGAAATTATGCAAGGATGTTTTCTTGTGGATTGCTAAAAATTCATTTATGCTAAACTAGGTCCATAGATAATGTCGTACCATACCAGATACAAAGTTACTAATAATATAAAATGTATTTTTCTTCAAGCGACAATAAAACGTCATATTATTGAACTACTGGCAGACGCTAAAAACTTTTTTTACTGTCTAGACATTAAAAGCAAAACAGTTATTTTGTTTTCACTACTATTTAGAGGTTGGTACCTCGGTTATGTCATATTATGAATGTAACAGTAAAGTACCAACTTCATTCGTTCAGAATAAAACGTCACTATAACACTCGAGAATCTCGAAAATTTGAAAATAACACATGAAAACTAGCAATAAACGCTTGAAGAAAAAATAATATATTTCACTTGGAGTTAAAAAATGTAATTGTTTTGCTTAATTTGCTGTCTCGGCTGACGCCTCGCCAGCAAACTTTTAAGCTCAACAATTATATTGTTTAACTCTAGTAAAATAATCTACTATTTTCTTCAAGCGACAATAAAACGTCATATTATTGAACTACTGGCAGACGCTAAAAACTTTTTTTACTGTCTAGACATTAAAAGCAAAACAGTTATTTTGTTTTCACAACTATTTAGAGGTTGGTACCTCGGTTATGTCATATTATTAATGTAACAGTAAAGTACCAACTTAATTCGTCCAGAATAAAACGTCACTATAACACTCGAAAATCTCGAAAATTTGAAAATAACACATGAAAACTAGCAATAAACGCTTGAAGAAAAATAATATATTTCACTTGGAGTTAAACAATGTAATTGTTTTGCTTAATTTGCTGTCTCGGCTGACGCCTCGCCAGCAAACTTTTAAGCTCAACAATTATATTGTTTAACTCCTAGTAAAATAATCTACTATTTTCTTCAAGCGACAATAAAACGGCATATTATTGTTGAACTACTGGCAGACGCTAAAAACGCTTTTTACTGTCTAAACATTAAAAACAACAGTTCTTTTGTTTTCACAACTATTTAGAGGTTGGTACCTCGGTTATTTCATATTATGAATGCAACAGTAAAGTAGTTCTACCAATTTGATTCGTCGAGAATAAAACGTCACTATAAGACTCGAGAATCTCGAAAATTTGAAAATAACACATTTATTTATTTAATCGTATGGTATATTTTAAATATTGTATTGTGATGTAAGTGTTATGTATGGTGCCCCAGAAGATCAGTATAAACCTGTACAGTGTGGTGACGAAACACATGAAAACTAGCAGTAAAGGCCTGAAGACGAAGACTTGGAGTTAAAAAATATAATTGTTTAACTCCTAGTAAAATAATCTATTATTTTTGTACTCAGTCTAAGATTACTGGTTTCCCGGTTATTCTCGATGCACGGGAAGTTCCATTTCTCGCATGGCGGTGTTTTTAGTTTCTGAGGGAATAGGGAAATTTTTGTTAGGTTGGTATTAGTTGACAACGCAAAGCAAATTGTCAAGCATCGGCGGGACAGTGCTACCAACTCAAATTTCTTGTAAACAATAAAATTAAGCAGCTGTGAATTTATTTATTTATAAATTATTACTACGTTAATATATGTATAGGGTGTTTCATTTAAGGTAATAGAGTTTAACACCTTTCAATTTGACTATAATTTAATTCATTTTTTTACTACTCTGTATAACTTTTCTAGAAAGGTATTGTTTTTCTTTATTACCCAAAGCATTACTACTATGATAAGGCATAACGATTCATACGTCAAATAAAGCCCTTTTATTTTATAATATTTTAAATATTTCAAGAGATAGGTATATAGGGCATGTAACATCAACTTACGTTTATTTCAGCTCTACAATCCAAATTCGTCCTCAAATACAGGGTGTTCCATTAACAAAATTGCAACTTTGGCATCTAACTTTTTTTTGACAAACCCTGCATATTAAAAATATTTTTAAATCATGCCCAAAAAGACTATGCATACACATACATGTACAAAAAATCGCCGCAGCATATTGATAAAATTGATCTAGATTGTATTAACATACATTAATTTCAGACTTTAAAAATGACTACAAGACTCTATATTCATGGTATATGGAATCCATTTGGTGGGTCTTTAAACAACTATATTTAAAAGGACTGGTGTACCAGGGAAACAAAATTATGCCGTATTCAACTGCATGTAACACTCCGTTGTCCAACTTCGAATCTGGTCAAAATTACAAAGACGTGGTAGATCCCGCTGTAACGGTTACATTACCGATTATCGGTGACAAGGATGAAGCTTCTCTTTTGATTTGGACTACGACACCATGGACGTTGCCCAGTAATATAGCCGCTTGTGTTAATCCAACCCTTATGTATGTACGCGTAAAGGAAATCAGTTCTAATAAAGTATTTATTGTGATGGAAGCTAGAGTAGAGTTTGTATTCAAGCAAGGAGATTACGAAATAGTTGACAAATTTCTAGGAATAAAATTGAAAGGATTGAAGTACTTTCAAATTTTTAACTACTTTGAGAATATGCGGAGACACGGCGCTTTTCAAGTGTTGGTTGATGAATACGTAACTACAGAATCTGGTACGGGAATTGTTCATCAAGCTCCATATTTCGGCGAAGACGATTTTAGAGTTTGCTTAGCGGCTGGTATAATCACACGAGACCAAGAACCTATTTGTCCGATAGACCCGAGCGGTAGACTTACAAAACCGGTGACCGACTTTGAAGGACAGTATTTTAAAGATGCTGATAAAAATATCATCGCGCATTTGAAAAGTTCCAAGAGATTATATCATATTACTCAAGTAAAGCATAGTTATCCGTTTTGTTGGCGTTCCGAAACTCCGTTGATATACAGGGCCGTGCCTTCTTGGTTTATAAGGGTGGAACATATGTCTGCAGATTTACAGAGAGCCAGCTCCGAAACGTATTGGGTGCCAGATTTTGTTAAAGACAAGAGATTTGGAAATTGGTTACGAGAAGCTCGTGATTGGGCAGTAAGTCGTAATCGCTATTGGGGCACGCCCATTCCAATTTGGATATCTCCGTCTGGAGACGAAATTTATTGTGTCGGAAGTATTAAAGAATTAGAAGAATTAACGAATACAAAAGTGTATGATTTGCATAGGGAAAATATCGATTTCTTGGAAATACCGTCGAAGATGTCCGGAAATCCACCGTTGAAGCGAGTTTCCGAAGTTTTTGACTGCTGGTTCGAGTCGGGTTCTATGCCTTTTGCCCAACAACATTATCCGTTCGGGAATATGAAAGAGTTTGAAGAACAGTTTCCAGCAGATTTTATTTCCGAAGGTAAGTTTTTGGTTTTGTTTGAATCATTTATCGCTAGGCGAATCATTGCATGTCTTTATATTGTTATGAGTAAAAAGTGCACTACCCACCTAAAAATATAACTTTTTTTTCATATTTTATCAAAACTAGACTAGATAGAGCTACATCCATGCTATTTAGCTACCTTCTAAGAGAATTTATGCATAATTATGTCAGAAAATTTAATACTTACACTTGTCGAAGGTGCTTGTCTAAAAATACTCAATGTCAGTGAGATAACTCTTTAAAACACTTCAAATGTGTAAATGAGTGTTGTGAACGGGAAGCATTGCGTAGTTTGAACATTTTTGTTCTAAAATTTGTAGAAATCTAATTAACCTAGGTATGTACACTCATGAAATTTAAAACTTGGACACCACAATTTCTGTAAACAAAAGTTTGCACATTGTGAAGCGGGCTTAAGGGTATCATTTACAATTCTAACAGCAGGTAGTCTCAGCAGGGGTTATCTTATAGAAGGACTGTAGAATGAATCATTACACTAAGCACGTTTTAGAAAATAGGTAATTTACGTTGCTTACTTAATTTTTTCTTTAAAGAATATATTTGAAGGTATCGCTAATTAAACACCATAGCTCGATTAATTATCGAATCAAAATTTTGTTTAGGAAATGTTTACAAAATAAAATTAGAAATAATTTTGATTTAAAAAACGTCTACAAGCAATAACTTTTAAATTAAATCAAAAAACTAAACATGGTTATTTGGGTTGACTGATTATTACTTATTTTTAAATAAATCTAACCTACTAATTATTGTAAGTTATTAAAAAAATCATTAAACTCTCTATTCATAATATTTAGTCCTTACAAAATGTATATTTTATGACGTTTCATTTTTTCTGTAGTTAATATAAAAGTGAAAATAAAAACTAAGGCAATTCTTATTGTCAACGTATATATTTAGTTTTTGACAAGAATTTATTACATAATTATAATTAAGATACCAAGTTATAGTTTAAAATTAAATGAAAACGTTTTTTTTAAATAAAGGTATTACTATATAAATAAATATAAGAAATCAATAATGGGTGTGACCTCCATTATTATTGATACATTCTTGGAGGCGTCTGCTCATTGACGCTATCAAGGTATCAATATAATTAATATTAATCGTTTCCCATGCGGTATCAATGGCTGCAATTAGTGCATTACGGTTTACTGGTATAAAATTTGGCCCTTGTTGTCTTCGGATAACAGCAAGTATTCGAGCCCAAACATTTTCGATAATGTTAAAATCTGGGCTTTTGCTGGCCAGGGTAACAGCTCCAAGTTATTTTCTCGTATCCAATTGCGCACAACCCGCGAAGTATGAATAGGGGCGTTGTCCTTTAACAACAAAAATACATTATGAAAATGTTAATTCAACAGATCCCGAACTATTTTTTGGAGAAAGTATAGTGAAATAAGAATACTTACTTGTTGGAAAATATAATCTTCGTCTGGATAAAACACTTCGACTGAAGGTTTCATAATAGTTTCCAAAATATCTAAATACGCAACAGAATCAAGACGTCCATCGATAGCCCAACAAACTCCTGGACCCCGCACGCTAACCCAACCTCACACATTTACAGAAAAATAACCACTTTGTTTTTTAGGACATATGTGATTATTTTCGTAACGAGCCGCTAATTCCGAAACAATCCGCGCTTTCAAATCAGCACCGAGATGAGGTGGCATTTTCACAACACTTGAAATTTTAAACTAAAATGGAATTTGCATTTCTTACTTTATTTATTGGTTCACACTACCCCTTCTCAAACAGTAGGTAATTGTTTATTTATTACATACTTCTAATGACCAATGTAACAACCCTTAGAGCAATATGACTCAAAGAAAGTAAATTAAACAAGCAAGGATATTCTATTGTTATTGAAACTTATTCATAAAGTAAAAGCCATTTCCTTATAATGCTAATGGACAGGATTTTCTTTTAAGTATTAAGATTACAATAGAGGACTTATAAACTTTCGAAAATATCTAATTATAAATATTTACACTGCAATTGCGCTTTTTCCTTAATAATTTCTTAGCAATAACATACACGTTCTTGGTTTTAAGTTGTCATAAATTTGATATGATATAAATTTGTGTTTCTAATATTACATCACAAACTAATCTTTATTCGCCAAAAATTGTTGCTTAAGTTGTAAAGCTTCGTACACACCTGAACAACAAACCGAGCAACAAACATAACAACGAACCGAAAGTCAAACAGAACGACAAACGATCTTTTATGATTTCCACAATCCGAACAACAAACGGAACGTTTGTGCTGTTCCCATAATTATTTTCAGTAGCTTTCAGTTCATATATATTTATTATTGAGAAGAGAAAATTGCGGAAAACAAGAAGATAGTGCCAACCAAATTTTTACGCACAAAGAAGAGTAAAAATTATAATTTACTTCGTTTTTTTATTTTGAAAATTTCCCGCTCAAATGATGCTAATAGGGACATCATTTTTTTCTTGCATTCTTAAACACTGATTAATTTAAAACATTTTTCTTCTGTCAACTCCATAATATTACCTAAAACACAACAAACCCACAAAAGGGAGGACAAAAATAAATAATTTAATTCTCCCGCATAAGTTTGTTCGCCGTTTTGTTTAGATTCGTCCAAACCTGCAAACGCATTCGCGCGCATTTTCTTTGATGTCGGAGAAAAAACCGACAAGTTGCGGGAACGCCGCAAACCGTTCGTGGAACAATCAGGACTTGCGAATCTGTTCTAAAATTCGTACGTAGCACCGTCCAAATTAATGTTCCGATTGCCGTTCGGTTCGTTGTTCTGTTTGTTCCTCGGTTTGTTGTTCAGGTGTGTACGAAGCTTTACAATAAGCATATTAATATGAACTATATCTTATGAAAGGAGAGTTATGTAACTATAATTAACGACTTAACGTTACGTTAGTAGATTCCATTTACTATTTACACATATTTTCTTGGAACATTCGATAATTAACTATCGGGATATGATGACCCTATACTTCGCAGGTTGTGCGCAACTGGATACAAGCAAATAACTTGGAGCTGTTACCCTGGCCAGCAAAAGCCCAGATTTTAACATTATCGAAAATGTTTGGGCTCGAATACTTGCTGTTATCCGAAGACAACAAGGGCCAAATTTTATACCAGTAAACCGTAATGCACTAATTGCAGCCATTGATACCGCATGGGAAACGATTAATATTAATTATATTGATACCTTGATAGCGTCAATGAGCAGACGCCTCCAAGAATGTATCAATAATAATGGAGGTCACACCCATTATTGATTTCTTATATTTATTTATATAGTAATACCTTTATTTAAAAAAAAGTTTTCATTTAATTTTAAACTATAACTTGGTATCTTAATTATAATTATGTAATAAATTCTTGTCAAAAACTAAATATATACGTTGACAATAAGAATTGCCTTAGTTTTTATTTTCACTTTTTATATTAACTACAAAAAAATGAAACGTCATAAAATATACATTTTGTAAGGACTAAATATTATGAATAGAGAGTTTAATGATTTTTTTTAATAACTTACAATAATTAGTAGGTTAGATTTATTTAAAAATAAGTAATAATCAGTCAACCCAAATAACCATGTTTAGTTTATTTAATTAAAATTCAAATGTACATTAAAGAAATAATTCAAAATAATAATAAGATATACAAAATAAAATTTAAATTAAAAATAATATAAAAATAAGAAAATTTATTGTTACTAACCCAATGGGCGAAGTTCAGATTCTAAAGAGAGACAATTCTATTTAGCTCTGCTCTACCACTTAACCCATTTAATTGTAATATATATATATATATATATACATATCTCTTTTGTCATACAATATGTACAGTTTAATTTTTCTAAGAGATTCCGATCCTAAGTGATGTGCTTTATATTATTTAACATTGTTGTGATAATAACATTTGGTATAGTGTTCTCTTAAATGTATATAAATTCATGGACTTTATATTAGTTGAAAGTGAGTTATATATTTTGGCTATGGTATAGGAATAAGAACGTTCAAATAGCGTTGTTTTATGTAATGGTAATAATCAGTCAACCCAAATAACCATGTTTAGTTTTTTGATTTAATTTAAAAGTTATTGCTTGTAGACGTTTTTTAAATCAAAATTATTTCTAATTTTATTTTGTAAACATTTCCTAAACAAAATTTTGATTCGATAATTAATCGAGCTATGGCGTTTAATTAGCGATACCTTCAAATATATTCTTTAAAGAAAAAAATTAAGTCAGCAACGTAAATTACCTATTTTCTAAAACGTGCTTAGTGTAATGATTCATTCTACAGTCCTTCTATAAGATAACCCCTGCTGAAACTATCTGCTGTTAGAATTGTAAATGATACCCTTAAGCCCGCTTCACAATGTGCAAACTTTTGTTTACAGAAATTCTGGTGTCCAAGTTTTAAATTTCATGGGTGTACTTTCAACAAAATTAATTTGACGAAACGGTGAATAACATGTTTTAGAGCAATATTGCACTCAAGGAATCGAATAACATATTCAAAATTTCGATCAGGCATTGCCCCGAAATGGAAACAACGAAAAATTAATTTACGTTTGCAATTTTTTAAGATGGTCAACCTCGACAAGAAAATTAAAAATTACAAAGCAACGATAGAAAATTGGATACAAAAATCTTATTTAAAAAGAAAGAAGGAAAAATAGCGAGTCGTTTGATACTAATATTAAGCCTGTTGCGTTGTTTGATTATGGATGATACACCTTTGTTTTTATATACATTTATTCACATAATTTACACTATAAATAATACACCACTTTGATATTTGGAGCTACTAGTTGCCAAAATGCCAACGCTTTGCTCCTCTCTGTCTACGCTGCATAAGTGCTTATATCTACCGACTCTACCGTTACTCTTCCGCTAAGTTTCTTTTTTATAACAAAAAAAAAGGGGGGGTTCATCTCTTACAAGCAAAATACTTAAAATTAGGTATGCAACTAACATTGTTCTTACAAACTACTTAACAAAGCCGTTTATTGATAATTTCAATAACGACAGTTAGAGGCGCGTATACCGGCAAAATTTTTAAAATTTTAAGCAATTATTAAGTTTATGTAAAGGCAGAGTGCGGAGCGCGAAAGGAGAGTCGAATTTTAATTGTCACAAAACCCACGTCGGTTTGTACTAAAAATTAATTAAAATTATCCGACAAGTGCATAGGACAACAACAGGTAACGAAATTGGGTTAGGTATGTTGTCGACATCCGATATCAATGAACTATTTTTCTATTATTGCAAAAAATATTATGTAATTTAATGAACAACTTTATCAAACTACATCTGTAGTGTTCAAATTTCTGTCGTATGTTTCTCTAAAATTTCAATTACACTTTGTTGATTACCTATAAATAATGAAGAATGGTTTAATTTAATTTAAATATATTGATCCCAGCTGTCTCGTATACATCGTCCCAACTTAATTTTAGCCTAAACATCCCAGCGAACAGTGTCACGTCATATTGACGTCGAAATTAAGTGATTTTTGGTCGAGGACGTCATACATCGAATAATCGACGTCATATTGACGTGGTAATTAAGACGTTTATTTCCTGACGTCTTTTGACGTCAAAAATAGGTCACATAAATTTAATTAACTTTGAATTTCTATTAAATAAAAAGAAAAAATTAATGTAAACGTGTTATGCATACTGTGGCATTACAATTTATGGTTGTTCTGGTTTATTTGGCAGAGCAATACTGGTAATACCCGCATTTTTATAATTGCCACTCCTGCGCCTGCGTATTTATGCGCGCTTACCTTGCTTAATCACAAACGTTCATTTCGCGGTTTTTTCTTTGTCGTGTTATTTTTACAAATAATAAACCTTTTCTAATAACTGTCTACAACTACAAGTGTTTTAAGTTATCACACATTTATTATAGTGTAAGGTAAGGTGTGAATTTTTATATTTTATCTAAATTATTTGTCCTTGTTAAGTTCATAACCCAACTTTTCACGTTCCATTTACAGATAATTTTTTATATTGAATAATGGCATCTTTTGTGGGTGTAGAATTTACAGAGAGTAATGGAGAGTGCAGTGTTGCTCTAGTAAGTTCAGTTTGGTTAACGCCAAGAAAGAAAGAGGTGTTTTGGCCACCATATAAACAGGCTGCACAATTCGAACGAGTTCTCAAAAATCATACAAAATCCGACGATTCTTGGAAGTTGTATGCAATATCACGATGCTTTTTGTTTGTGGTAAATATTGATATTAAGAATTTGCCTTTATTTAAAGATTAACATATTATTGTGTCAGACGAATATGAGAAAGCTCGTAAGAAAATTAAACAAGCCGAGGTAACTTCTGACATTTGTACTGATCTAGAAGATGAGGCACAGGGTAAGAGAAAACGATCATGTCCTAGGCGGCTTTCTTATGGTGCAGTGATGATGAAGGTGATTCTGTGACAGTTTTTTCTCGACCCCTGCTTATGTACCGGCAGCTAAAGAAACAGGTTAGTAAGAATTGGTATGAATTATTTAAACAGATTTTACCTAAATATTTTGCAAAATTGTAATTATGCATACTTATATGAATTATTATGAACACAATTTCACATTTTCATGATACTACTTTGAATAAAACTAGAATTTAGAAAGAGCTAAATTGCACAAACAAAAACTGCAACTTTTTATAAACAATAAAATTATACAAAAGCAATTTTTATTAATTTTTTATGTACTTACATAGATTTTGTGGTCCCAAAACGCCGTTCCAATTTAAATTTGGAGGCTTCTGGAAGTTCAACACCAATTATTCACCGTTCTGAAGATAGACTTCCATTCAGATCGAACACTGATGCATCAGTCACCAATATTATTGATATTGTATCAGATGAGAGTGCAAGTACCAATACAGGTAATATTTGTGTTAGAATGAAACTGTATAATTACAGTTATGTAAAGTATTCCAGAAAAAATATTCACAGTGCTGTTCCAAATTAAAGAGCAAAATGCAAAAATTATTGTGCAAAACGATAAAATAATAAATTTATTAAACAAAAATAATCCGATTGCAAATGCTACTGGTTGCAAACCTGCAGATTTACCTGTTCAGCTTCCGCTTTCCAATGTTGAAAGCGTCGACATTTTAGAGCAATATTTAAGCAATAAGGAAAATTTATCTGCTTTGGTAAGTTATTTTGATACTTCTTGATTTTTGAAATTGGTCATAATTTTTTCTCTATTTAGTCTTCATACCTATCTACTTTGGGTGGTCGTGATGCCACTACAAAAATAAACAAGGTACTTAGAATATTAATGGATGACTCGATTGCAAGCTTGTACAGTTTTTATGGAAAACGGCAAGCTAAGAAGCCTTTCTGCGAATTGAGTGTAAAACAGCAATTGTTGGTAAGTCATTTAGGGAAGTAAAAATTTGTCATTGAGTTTCAATTATTTTATAGATTGTATAAAAGCGAACACAGCTAATACTTCGGAGAAAGATATCGAAGACGCAATAAAAATATGATTGAAGCATGCACCACAACGTCAAAATGCAACCATAAATAGTAAACGTAAGAGAATAGATTAGTTTGTATATATTTCATAATTATAGGTGTAGTTCTTAGTTTTGAATTGCTACAATGTCTAAAAAGTTAAATTAGGTGAATCTGTAGGTAAAAGGCAAATTTATCGAAGGGTTGCTGATGCAGTGAATAATACATTAAATGAGATTCAAGCTAGTAGTAGTTGCAGTGTCAGAACTTACAATACCACTGACAATGTAATTACTAACAGTGACCTCAATTTTTTAGAAAATGTTACTCCCGATTCATTGATATCCAACTGCTCAGATAATAATATAGTAGATGCTACTGTAGAATATAGTTCTGATAGTGACGACAATCATATATATAATGTAAATGAAAATTCTGGTAACTCTCAATCTGATCCTATAATACCAGAAGTTGATGTACTTACTCAGTTACGACTTTGTGCAGTCAAACATAATATTTCTCACTCCTGCTTAACAGACATATTACATATTTTTCACCCAATTTGCCCACAATTACCATTAGATGCAAGAACTTTGTTACATACTCCCACGAATACAGTTATAAAGAAATTAGAAACTGGAGAATATTGTCATTTTGGACTAAGACCTTATTTGAAAACTTTTTATCTCATCACACCGATTATTCATGTGATATAATTAAAATAAGTTTTAATATTGATGGCTTACCACTATTTCATAGTTCTAATAGCCAATTTTGGCCTATTTTAGGACTTGTGAAATACAAATGCAGTGGACCATTTGTAATTGGTATTTATTGTGGTCATACAAAACCAACTCCACTAGATTTGTATTTAGAAGATTTTGTCGATGAGCTTTCTCATTTATTAAAAGAAGGTTTTGCATTTAATAAAAAGTATATGGAGTAGAGGTTCATTCATTTGTATGTGATGCTCCAGCACGTGCATTTATTAAACAAGTGAAGTCACACAATGGATATTCATCCTGCGATAAATGTACAGAAACTGGAGAGTACCTTAAGGGAAGAATTGTCATGCAGGGAATGTCTGCTCCAAAAAGGACAGACGAATCTTTTTTATTGCAAGCAGATGAAAATCACCACATTGGCATGTCACCATTAATAAAACTTGAAATAGGACTAGTTACTTTATTCCCTTTAGACTACATGCACTGTGTTTGTTTAGGTGTCATGAGGAAACTTTTGAACTCATGGATTGGTGGTCCAGTACCATTAAAATTTAATAGTCATTTAGTTAATTTAATATCACAACGTTTATTATTGACTAGGAAGTACATCCCTTAGAATTTAATAGGAAACCAAGAGCCTTAGCTGAATTGCAGCGATGGAAGGCCACAGAGTTCAGGATGTTTTTGCTATATTTAGGTCCAGTTGTATTGAAAAACAAAATTGATATTTCTATATATGAACACTATCTATTATTACATTGTGGTATTACATTACTTGTGTCTGATAGACATATGTCAAAATTAGGTGTTAATACTGCAGAAGATATATTAAATATTTTTTCTAATTTTCGTCTATAATACGTTTATTAATGTTTCTCAGTCCGAGTCGTTTATAGCTATCTATAAGAGTACACTGTACTTTAATAGATTTAGGATAATTTTCATTTGTATGGTTGGTAGTGCTAGTTCGAGATGATGAAGTTGTCATCTGACAAGTCAACATCGGGTAAATTATTTTAAGTAAATAAGTAATTGTAATTGCACGGAAGTAATTGTAATTTTACGTAAGTAATTGTAATTTGTTACATACTATAAATAAGACATACACTTAGGTACAGTCGAATTAATCATTGTTTTTTATTTCATTTTCTAGTACTCGAAAGACAAGTTCTGTTATTTAAAAGGACGAAATGGTGACAATACCAAATATTGTAGGTGCCTCAAAACGGCAATATGACGCATCCAAGTTCACAAATTTCAAGAAATTGGTAATCCCCATTATTTATAATTGAAAATGATAATACAGTATTTTTTTTACTTTTGTTATTGAATAGGTAGGTAGGTACTTGTGAACTTATAAATTATTTGAAATAAAATTATAGTAAATATTTGTGGATTTATTACAATTTCTTAATCTACTCATAAGGTATTACCTTTATAATGAATGGTATTAGATATTACAAGGTGTTTTCAACGTACGACCCCAACTACTCAAGTGTTATGAGTGTTGCAGAGAGCTTGAGTCTCAAATTCCCTAAATTTTAAATAGTAGAAGTTCGTAGTTACCTAGTTTACATCGAGCTGCATACGCATTTCATTATTTTGTGACAAAAAATAACGCAATAGTGTACATACGAACAAACGGTTATAATTTATTATAAAGAAGCGAAAAATTTAATTATTTTTGCTACATGGACATGTGTTGTAAACATTGATGGTCACATTTGCTGTATCGTGTGCTTGAACATTTATGCTTGGAACATTGCTATTATTGTGGACCGTAACAGTTTCATTACTTCCATAATTAAACTGCAGAGATGGATTTTCCTCCCTGGAAGGTCCAGGTAAGGAAACGTCAGTATATTGTGGTCGAAGCATTTGTGATACATCAATTTTGTTCTTTAGGGATGCATCGACGTAACTTTCTGCTACAGCACTCGACTTCCAACCTCCGTGCCTCTTAATAGTCAGCAAATCACCTCCACGGTTAGCCAAATGAGTCACACTAGATCGCCTGAAACAGTGTCCAGTATAAAGCTCTGGATTGGGTAACCGAAGGAAACTGGCAATTTCTTTGCAAATAGCCCCCATCCTATTAATGCCAATAGGACTATTTATGCATTTGCCACTTCTATAGGTCAGGAAAAACCGCCGGTGAGTCACTTTTGTGGTCTTAATTGATAATATTCTTTTATCAGTGCAATCCATGTTCCCTCTGTGATTGCAAACAATCGGGGCTTATTGTTTTTTGTTTTAGGCACTGAAATTGTCACCAATTCGGACTTAAATTCAATGTCATCCACACTCATGTTGGCGAGTTCCTCGCGTCTTAAAGCCCCATTGTAGCCAATAATTAAGATCACCTAAAATATTATGGGATTTATGGATATATCTGGAAGAATTATACCACATACTTTCATTGCAAGGTATTTCTGATTTTCTGCGTCACAAATAAATTTATTTATGTCATACTCTTCCAGGATCTTAGATTTCTTTGGTACATAGCCTTGGGACGTCCTTTTCAGGAGAGCTTGCAATTTTGCATAGTTTGAAATGTCAATGCTCATATTAATTGATAAACACGACCGCAACATTGAGTAAATAGTCCACAGGGTAGATGGTTTATATTTTTGCCGCTGGGACTCGAAGTATGCCAAGAGAACATTTTCTGAGAATGTTTGAATTTTATTTTCCTTGCGCCAATCTTCAAACTTTGCGAATTGTTTTTTGTATGTCGCTTCCGACTTGTCGGGTAACAAATTTTGGGTGGTTGCTTCAGCAATTTGCCGAATTTCGGGCGGAGTGCAAACAAAAATCTCTTCACTCATTATTAACAGTAAGTAACAATAATTTATAATAATTTTTGTTTGAAATGACAAAACACGAAATTTAAATTAAATTTTAAAATAAAGTTGGCGGGAGCATTACCAACCAACACAAAATTCCCTAGACCTAAAAAAATTTTTTCAATTAAAATAGGAAAAAAAGGTGCGCAAATTAGAAAAAATAGCATAAACAACTCGTTTTATAAGGGCATTGGCGCACTTGTCCCATAGAAAACTCGCCTTCGGCTCGTTTTCTACACCTGGGACGCGTGCGCCAATTCATCCCTTATAAAACTTGTTATTTAATATACTATTTGTTAAGCACTGTAAAAAGATTTACGGCGTCGAGTACTACGTTTATAATGTTCACATACTGTCGCATTTAAGTTGTGACGTAAAAAATTTTGGTAATTTAGATCAAATATCAGCATTTCCCTTTGAAAATTACTTGGGTCAATTAAAACGCCTGATAAAGAGTCCTACTAATCCGCTTCAACAAGTACACCGTAGATTAACTGAAGCTAACCTTTTATTTTCTCAAAAATTACTAGCTACTGATAATAATTCTCCTGAACAAGAGCATCATTTTGGACCATTACCTGATGATAGTCATATTTATAAACAATTTGAAATATTGAAACATAATGATTTTTTATTAAAAGTAACTAAACGTTCTAACGCTGATTGTTTCTGTTTATGTTATGACGGCATGGTGGTGCAAGTTCACAATATTTTGGTGGATATACATCAAAATATAATGATTTTGGAAAAAATTTCAACTGTATGATTCTTTGTACCAGTATCCCTTCGATTCCAAGAACTTACATATTTACAGTGTACGAAATTTATCATCAAAATATAATTTATGGAATGTAAATGACATTATTGCTAAATGTATGGTAATACCATGTCCAGATTTCAACAATTGTTGGATATCACTACCTATAATACATACCCTCTGAATTACTTTAGATTTGTAGTAATACTTTTTATATTTTATAATGTATCGACTAAAACTATATCTTCGTATTACATATATGTTTTAATAGTTACTATTTTTATAAACGTTGTTTAATTACGTTGTATATAATTAAACTGTTTTCTGTTTCAATAAATATAATATGAATTACGTACAGAAATGACGAGTTTCATTTATGTATATATCGACCAACATTGGACTTGTAGAAGACGTCATAATGACGTTATAAACATAACGTCATATAGATGTGACATATTGTCGTCATAATTACGTCATAATCACGTCATCTTTAAGGTGAAAATGACGAATGACCTAACGTGAGACTGACGTCAATATGACGTGACACTGTTCGCTGGGATTTTATCTCGTTCTATGACTATATACATTGTCTACTAAAATAATAATAATAAGGAAATATGATTACCACAAGAGTTCTATCTTTTCTGTGTATACTTCAAACAAAATGCTTTCAACATTAATCTAGAGATTAGTCTTCTAAAGTTGCAAATTTAATCGTGTTCTTTTTTTCAGGCATCGATCAAACGCGTGGCTGGTTTTATACTCTACTGGTTGTATCGACGTGTCTATTTGGAAAAGCGCCATTTAAAAATTTAATAGCCAACGGTTTGGTACTGGCCAGCGATGGACAAAAAATGTCGAAACGCAAAAAAAATTATCCGGATCCTTTGGAAATCGTTTCTAAATATGGCGCCGATGCTCTCCGTCTGTACCTCATTAATTCTCCCGTCGTGAGAGCCGAAAATTTGCGTTTTAAAGAAGAAGGTGTGCGTGATGTCATCAAAGACGTATTCCTGCCGTGGTATAACGCGTTTCGTTTCCTAATGCAAAATATAGAAGTCTACGTGCACGATAATAATGCGTCATTTTACTACGCCGAAGAAAATGTCGAAAGTACTAACATCATGGATCGATGGATTCTGTCGTTTACACAAACACTTTTGGACTACGTTCGTAAAGAAATGTCATTGTACCATTTGTATAACGTAGTTCCAAGGCTGACGAAATACTTTCAACATCTGACGAACTGGTACGTCAGGATGAATAGGAAACGTTTAAAGGGAAAAGGTGGGGTAAAAGACTGTCAGATGGCTTTAACGACTTTATTTAACGTTCTGTACAATATTATTAAATTAATGGCACCGTTTTCTCCATTTCTGTCGGAGCACATGTTTCAGTATCTAAAAAAATTAACGAACGTCACAGCGGATAGTGTACATTATTTAATGCTACCCCAGCCAAATTCGCGACTCATTGATTCGGTGATCGAAACGGGCGTTTCTCGAATGCAAGCCGTTATCGAGCTGGGTCGAGTTTTGAGAGATAAAAAAACTATTCCAGTTAAGTATCCATTACCAGAAATCATAGTTGTGCATCAGGATATCGATTACCTAGACGACATTAAACATTTAGAATCGTACATTTTATTGGAATTAAATGTCAGAAAGGTGACTTTAACAACTGATAAGAACAAATTTGGTATTACTTTGAGGGCCGAGCCAGACCACAAAGTTTTGGGTTTACGACTAAAAAATGAATTCAAGGCAGTAACGACGGCCATTAAAGCGCTCACCGATTCCGAAATAAACGAAATGGTTAAAACTGGGTTTAAAAACATATTGAATAATCGGGTAGAATTGTCCGAAGTGAGACTAATTTTTAAAGCCGACGATGTAACTTCTAATAACTTTGAAGTACTCAGTGATAATGACGTTGTGGTCTTGTTAGATGTTACGCCAGACGATACGATGCAAGAAGAAGGTATTGCTCGAGAAATAATAAATCGTATTCAAAAATTAAGAAAAAAGGCTCATTTAGTACCTACTGATGAGATTACCGTTATTTATAAAGCGTCGGATGAGTTATCGCGGATAGCCTCGACATATATCGAATTTATAGAAACGGCCATACAAGCTTCGTTTCGTGAGGATAAAGGAAACGACGTCAACTTTATAATCGCCGAAGAACAACAGCTTAAAGGGCACTCGCTGAAACTTACATTAATCGTCAATTCAAAAGAAGTTCGATCTAATAAGACTCCGTTGACAAATTGGATTAACATCGAGCTATTCAATGTGAAGTCTCTTTATGGTTCTGGTTATACCAAAGGGACACTGTTGATAACGGACAATATCGTTTCTTTAGAACAATTAAAGTACGACATTGAAACTATATTCGGAATTTATTCCGATTTTGATTTGTGGAATAATAGCGGCAAATTAAATGGGAACAATAGATTAAGGGATTTGTCCAAATCGCATGTTTTTGTGTTTCTGAAAGGCAGCGAAGTTACTTGCAACGTGATGTTGGGTACGGAACCGTTTTGCAAATTTATTAATTTTAAAGACGACGATATCACAAAAACGGTTCTACTAGAAAATCCAGTTGGAATTCCTACATCATTTAATCAAGTACCTGTAAAGTAATGGGGAAAAACAATGATTGCGCTTTTATAAATATGTGTGAAATGAATGAATTGTTGAAATTTGGTTTTTGTTCACAACTTTTTTTTAAAGAGGACTATGAAGTAGTTTTTAGTAGGTGTAGCAAGGCTTTATTTCCCATCATAATTCCTCCGCTGTTAATCCCCACTGAAATTGTAGATAAGAATGAGTATAAATTCGCCTGTTTTCATTAGTTACACTTAGAGTTTTCTCTGTCTTTTACTTTAAATCCAGAACTACGCCGACCTGTTTAAATAAACCCGACCGATCGCCTGAATCTGATTTTTCTCTTGATATCCTGCTTAAATACTATTGACCAACGCCTGAACTTGATCTGAAACCGATACCTGATTAACCTGCTATAACTTTGTATTATTACGCACGCCTTTTCGATGGAGTTCAATAACAATCCAGGTTGTTAGGGTCTGAGTTCGCCGAGAGAAGATCATATTAACTAATTTATATTTACATTTTAGTTTTAAACAGAAAAGATGAGAATACAATGGGTCAAAACTGACAGTTTGACTTCTGACATACACCTACTTGATTGAGAATCATTTTCGAAGCAGAGGGTATTACAAAACAATGTAATTTTCCAAATTTCAAAAATTCCTATTGCGAGTATCTTTGACGTCAGTCCCTAACAAACTGGGTTATTGTTAAAGCCCATCGGAAAGGCTATACGAACATTTTATAAAATACAGAGAATCTTCATTTTGCGTTTTTGTGCCAACTGGTGGATCAAGTAAGACGAAATCATTATGAACCAGAACATATTTAAAAATTTTTGGTACCCCGTATTATTTTGTTTTATTTTTTAAAATGTGCCTTGATGCTCATAAAACGACAGGTAGCTCAAAAACAAAATGAATGCAACTTTGGTAAGCTACCGAAAAGTAAATATGGAAAAAATATTTACTCAAAATGGAGGAAAGTGACATCTATTACCCAAAAAAAAAACCGCATGTGAATATCTTTATTTATAAGGGAGCAATGCTCCGTGTCCGTGGATAGAGCGCTGGGACACCCTGTAGGTATAGTGTACTTCTTCAAAGAGTTATGGTTAGCTTTACCATGGTCCAGGTTAGATATTGACCTGTAATATGGTAACTCCAGGTAATTATCAATGAAGTCGTGCATCCTTCATTGTTTCGATAATGATTACACTCTGCGGACAAATCGTCCAGTGATAACAAGAATTAAACAAGTTGCCATGATAATTTTATTATAATCGAGATGCCATGAACTTTTTTTTATATAGCTTCAAATTCACATAATTATTAATTATTATTTTTAAGTTTGTGGAATACTTGGATCTTCTTGTTAATTAGTTAATGTTTCAAATAATATAGAAATAAAAATTTAAAAAAATAAATATTTATTTTCATAATTTTTGTCGGGCGAAAAATATTAAGGCTATATTAATTTTTTTTAGTTTACCTCTTGGCTTCTTTAATAAAATACGTGGCTTGAAACTTTTAAACAAAATTTTAATATAACTAAAATATTGAAAAATTTATTTATTGATTAATTTTAAACGAATTTTAAACACAACCTTTCCTTTTGTATACAATTTTTTTTTATTATAATCTTAGTTCACTAACCTTGTTATTACATTTTCTGATAACGTGATGCGTGCAACCTTCAGCGACTTTGAACGGTGACCTAGGTTTATTTTGTCCAATTTCCTTTCAACTTTATATATTATTGTCCATTCACTTTATTTTTATTAATTTAATTTACTACGATGCGATAGTTGACTACGATTCGCGGGTTTAATGCGAAGCCGGCTCAATGGACTTTTAGGTAAAAAACCGTCTTTTTCAAAGGCTAATCACAAATTTAACACATTCATTGTTTTGTGCACCATCTTAACTGGACATCTTCATCGTCCGGTACTCTAAACGTAATGTTCACTTTGCTTTTTACGTACACATTAAACTGGTTTATTCTCATACTCTATAATACACAAGTTTATCCTATTACAATATACATGGTTACATATATACAGACATTTCCACGACCTTGCGATCACTGCAGTATGTTAAATGCAATAATAAGTAAATAAAAAATTACCGACGCTATGGTTAACAGCCTTATATGCTAAAAGTCATGCTGTGAATGGCCAGAAAAGCGTGCAGGTAGTCGGTCTGGATAATTAATCCCTGAGCTAGGTGCTTTTTAACAATGGGGACCAATTGTGGCCGCGTCTCATAGAATCTCAGGGCAGAGAATCATATACTCAGCTAGCACAACATCCCCAGCATTCAATGACCTTTTACAATGCGCCTGAATTTACCGAATTTTGACTGATCAATCTGCACAATGAGTCCTGGGCCACCAATCTCCGAGATCATTTTTCGGCGTGTTGGCTCGAATCGAAAGTGTCCTTGCGTTTTGGCCCAAGTGTAGTCACTGCCATTTTCCGCAGGAAGGATGGGGGACATTCCGAAGTTATATTTCAGTAGCCATGATTTAAATGGAAAAAAAAGTATATATTACGATGGCTGTATTTAAGTTTATATAAAAAAAATAATTGAATTGTGAGACTCAAATTATTTGTTTAAATAAAATATGCACATTAAAATTTTGAGACTTCAAAATTATTCGTTTTAACCTCAGGTACTTGGGTTCGGTTTTAAAATAAGATGATAAAATTTTACTTAATAACAAACAAAAAATTTAATACGATATTAAACTCATGTCACAGAATTTTTTTAATACAAAAGAAATTCGTTTCTACCTACAAAAACGCGTGCACGCTCAAAAGAAAATTTAATTAAATCTACTTAAATTTGTTATAATGTTATTTATGAACTAAAAAGTAACCTTTAAGTCAGTCATATCAAATTCGGCCGGGAAGAGAATTTTTTCACTTTATTTCGATGTTTTTATTCTGCGTCTGCATTTTCCATTCCCAATTTACTGTCGGCCACTTTAACGTTTATAATGATGGCGATGTTAATAATTTTTGATACTGAGGAATCTAATAATCGAATGCAATAATTTCACTTTTTAATGCGATGTTCACAAATTTCAAAAATGACAACAAAACGCTATTTTGTGGTCCAAATAAAATTTACGTTCTACAAATTGTTTAATTCGCCATTTTAAATCGTTAACTGTTAATTTTAACACCCACACGTATCGATCGATTAATTTTCAGTGATCTTTGTTATTTATTCATTTCAATGTTGAGTCTTCAACTGCTAAATTGAGAGAGCCTTTTATTCATTCACTTTCTTTCCCCATACTCTCATTCAATGTCTTCACTGCAGAATAAATTACATTAGTTTTGTCACCAGTCTCATACACTGGAGTTAGATCACTATTCTTCCACTTACAGGGACAACATCACAGATTTATTGAACATAAGAAATAAATGATTGTAAAAACACATCTTTTGAGAAAATAAGCAAGCATTCCATCAGGTGTAATAACTTAAGTTATCATTCATTTGTTTATTTATTAACTCGTATGGTACGTTTTAAATATTGTATTGTGATGTAAGTGTTATGTCTAGTGCCCCAGTATAAACCTGTATAGTGTGGTAACGAAACCGTGTGCAATTGTGGATTGGTTCATCTTCGCAAAGCATTTGCTCCAAAGCTTATGAAAACCACTAAAACGTAAACATGCCAACCCTTACCCACCTAATATTCATAAGTAATAATATTAATTAAGTGTGTAAACATTACAGAAGGTAAATATTTACCTTCTTAAGAACTGAATTAATTTTATTTATCCTCCAAAATTAAAGTTGAAGACTATTATCTCAGTAGGGATTCCTTGAAGTGGAGGGACAAAATTAAATCACTAGCCTGGATTCAATATGGCGACGTTCCGCTTGACCTATGCTAGTTTTTATAGGGCTTCTTGAAATTAGGGCGCGACAGTCACATCTAACGTACTATAAACCACGCCCTAATTTCAAGAAGCCTTGAAAATAATAGTTTGCACGTAAATAAAAGCATAGAATATAACAGCACTGTCATTGCATGACGACGTATAATGGACCGGTCCAAGCACCAGTCACGACAATGGCGAAAAAAATAGTAGGTTAAATAAATAGTAACAAAAAAATAATGGAAAATCAGATAATCAGGACAGAGAATACAAAATATTACTGAACTTCAGATGTTCTTAAGATTCGTAAGTCATAATATAGCTTCATCCGTTAAATTATGAATGTTTAGAAACCCCCCTTTAAACTTTGTTAATTCACAAACCTCTACAATATGTGTAACGGTCTCCGGTTCGTTTCCACAGTCACAATTTCGATTAGAAATCGCACCCCATTTAAACAACATAGAGTTGCATTTTGCATGGACTGTTCTTATGCGATTTACTTTTGATCAAATTTTTATTTTTTGATCAAATTCCGGGACTTCTATTGTTGGATCAATGAAATATTCATTGAAAATATCAACTCCAGACCATAATTTTTTCCACTCTATAGTTATAGCAGTATAATGAAAATTATTTAGAAATAGTAGACTTCACTAACATTAACAGTGTTAACATCATAACAAATCAAGGAACTCATTGTGAGAATTAGAAATAAAACATAAAGTGAGAAATAATTAAAATTGTATCAATCAAAATTTTATTTGTGACACCCTCTGTAACAAACACTAGTTAGTAGGTTGGTAATACACACGTGACGTATATGGAGAATAAAGTTACCAGACATCATTACGCAGCGGAATGTTCGCAAGATGTACGTTGTTAACTAAATAATAAAACTGTTCTTTTATTATTACCACAGTTTATTACTACCATCAGCTTCCACAAAAGGTTATGGGCTCAGAAAGTTATATATTTTGGTAGTAATCTGAAATTGTATTATTTGTGTGTACCGGTTTTTTTGTAAGTGCATACTTGAAGTATTTAAAAAAAGAAAAGGAGAAAAAATAAAAACAACATGGAGGTGATCGCGACGAAGTTAAATAATTCTAACTGGAATGTCTGGAAGTTTCAAGTAAAGCTAGTTCTGATGGCGAAGGGATTATTCGAAATTACCTGTGGAAATGAATTGAAACCTGTTGAAGATGAAGACAAAATTACTAAATGGAAAATAAAGGATGCCCGTGCACAAGAAGCACTTGTTCTCCGAATGGAAGAAGATATTATTTCTCACGTAATGCAATGTGACACCGCTCATGAAATGTGGAACAAACTGGAGAGCATTTTTGAGAAGAAATCCGAGGTTAGCACGCATCTGTTAAATGAGCAATTTTGTAACTTGACGTTTGGAAATGAAACTGTAAACAGTTTTATATCAAAAGTGACAAATTTGCAAGCAAAATTAAAACAATCTGGTGAAGATATTCCTGAAAAAATGATTCTTACAAAAGTCATTATGTCCCTTCCTGATAAATTTCGTCATTTCCGGTCTGCATGGGAAAGTGTCAGTGCGGAAAATCAAACATTAAATAATTTGACGGCACGTCTTTTAATTGAAGAGCAAAGATTAACAAATGATGAGGAGAAATCGATGGCACTTGTGACAGTTCACCGAGGGACAACAGAAAAAGCAGCTTGGACTGGGGTCGGTCATACGACAAATATAAATGGTAACAAAAACAACAGAAAATGTTTTGTTTGTGGAAAAATGGGCCACTTAAAAGTCAGTGTCGAAATATCGAGTGCAATTATTGCAAAAGAAAAGGTCACTGGATGAAGGATTGTTTCGCAAGAAAACAGAAGATAGAACGGGATAAACACCGAGAAAATGCAGGCAGTGGCAGTAGAGGAAGCGTTGCACTTATAACAGTTTCGAGCGACATTCAATCCCGAGCAAACATGGAATGGTTTATGGACAGTGGAGCTTCCCAACACATGTGCAAAGACAGACGTTTTTTTGCAGCTTGGTAGACCTAGAAGTACCGAAATATGTAAAATTGGAGATGGGGCAACTTTGCAAGTAAAAGGTCAAGGTAACATATGTTTATTATCATATAATGGTACCAATTTTCATCCTGTCACTTTGTATGATGTACTTTTTGTACCGGATTTAAAGGTAAATTTATTTTCACAAGGTAAAGCTTTAGACAAGGGTTTGTCATTGTTTTCTGATGCAAAAGGGGCAAAGTTTGTAAATAAAAATGACGTCACTGTAGCTGTAGCCATACGATGCGAAAAATTATTTAAAATGATGTTTAGATGGTCTGCTCTTCTGAGCACACATGCCAAAATCAAATATTCAATACATCTGAGTCTGACGCATGTTATTTTGTAAATAAAAATAAAAACTATGATCTTGAATGGTGGCACAAAGCTTTGTGCCATCAGAATGTTAGGTACATAAAAATATACTCAGCAGAAACCAAATTGAAGTAAAACAAACTGAACTGTTTTGTAGTTCTTGTGTGCAAGCTAAACTATGTAGAGAACCTTTTAAAGTAAATGAAAACAGGGCAAAAGAACCTGGAGGTATAATACACATGGATCTCTGTGGTCCAATGGAGGAGGCTTCTTTCAACAACTCACGGTATATGTTTTTGCTGAAGGATGATTATAGTAGCTATAGGTTTATTTATTTTTTAAAAATAAGTCTGATGTGTATGAAGTTTTGAAAGATTTTCTTGTGTTTTTGAGAATCAGACAAATAAAAGGGTGAAAATTTTAAGAAGTGATAATGGTGGGGAGTTTGTAAATTTTTCAGTAGAAAATTTACTTAAAAAGAAAGGAATTAAACATGAGTGTACTGTGGCATACACTCCTTAACAAAATGGTAGGGCAGAGAGAGAGTTTAGGACCTTGATAGAATCTGTGAGAGCTATGCTAGCTGAAAGTAATTTACCAAAATTTTTGGGCTGAAGCTGCGAATTCCGCAGTTTTCTTGTTGAATAGAACTGGCATGTGCTCCGTTAAGGAAAAAACACCTTATCCCAGGCAACCAACTCACGTTTAAATGTGGTTATAAAAACGTCAATTTTGTCCCAAATGCCGTCAGTCAATGACGTACTAATGCCTATGATAATCACGTGAATAAGTCCCACCACAATGACGTGATTTTTGACTAGAATTGAACGTCACAAATGACGTGATAAAAACATCAAAAAAATGTGATCTGTGACATACATGACTAAAATTAAACGTCGTAAATAACGTGATATAAACATCACTAAAATGTGATTTTTATGTCGTATATATATATATGACAATTATGATTCATAACAAAGGATACTTTAGCAAAAACTTTAATAAAACAAAAATAAAAGTTACATTTATAAAAAGTACACTTCACATTATGTACATAGATAAATAAACCTAATTTGAACAGAATTCATTTGTCAGTGTGAATAAGGGGAAACGAAACGAACCTATCGTCATCATAAGGAAAAATTATGCATTTGGCCAAAATGTTCTTAACATTCCATTTTTTCAAACACGAGAGATTTTTTAATACGTAGATATTAAAATTTGCTGATTCTACAGGATAAGTATATAAAGAATCATATTCACAAAATTTCTTGCCAATCAAAATTTTTTCATTTTGATGATCTAATATGATATTATAAATTCTTATAACTGAATTGTCTATCAGGCAATAACAATTTGATTTTGAGTACGAATGAACAGTCAACATAAAATTAGAAAAACAAATTTTTCTGTACTGCTTAAAAGGTCCATTCAAATCTAATACTGGTCCATGATTATGTTCATAAAGTAATTCATTTGAATCGAAAGCTACATAAGATTCTGTTGTTAAGTTGTTCAGTTCGGTCAACCGATTATATATTTGAGTTAAAGGTTTATGTGGATCTTTTATGTACCTCTTAATTTCTCCTAAATAGTTTTCAAATGGAAAACACGAGAACTTATCTAATGGTCCGTATAGTTCAACATCACGACTTAGATGACTTAAAGTATGAATATTGTATACATAAAATTCCAATCCATATATTTCCTTACAATGTTCTGTAAATGTATTTAGTAACTCGGTCGCTGAATCAACACCAAAGCGATCGATTAGTTTGGGTGACAAAAGAATTAAAATACCACAGTGCAGCAACAGAAAATGGTTATATACTGCTACATTCAGAATATTTTTCAAAACGAGTGGACCTATGTAAATTAAAAATGACCGAAATTCGGTTGCCTTCCATCGTGCTAATTCAGAAATACCCCTTGGTTTTCTATTAATTTCAGTAGGGATGTGGTCTTGTAAAGATAATATATGTTGAGACATATTTGAAACTAACCGAGCTTGTAATCTGACATTTAAATTACCACCAACCCATGTATTTAAAAGCTTTCTCATCACCCCAAGACATACACAGTGCATGTAATCGATTGGAAAGATGGTGACCATGTTTATGTTTAAATTTGTAAGTGGAGAAATACCATTATGATGAGACTCATCAGATTGTAATAGAAACGATTCATTGGTTCTATTTCTAGCCAGTGGATTATAATTTAAAATAACTCTACCATTAATATACTGTCCATATTCTTCACATTTGTCGCATGATGAATATCCCCGTGTGATTTTATACACTTGAGATAAGCTTTGGCGGGAGCATCGCATATGAAACTGTGGATTTGAATTGTATAATTAATACTATTATGATCAATGCCTGCCTCTAATAGATATTTTAGATCAGTTATTAAGTCGTCTAAGAAAGATTCTATAGGATCTGGTTTTGAGTTGCCGCAAAAATTCCTACTGGAAAAGGTTTGAAATCTCCATTTTTAATAAGACATAAGATAGGCCAAAATTGTACATTAGCACTATGAAATAGCGGAAGACCGTCAATGTTAAAACTTAACAATAAAGGGTTAGAAATTTCAGTAGTTGAGATTAAAATGTTTTTTAAAGAATCTTCCAATTTAAAATGAACATATTCCCCATTATTGTTTAATTTTTTTGTGCAAATTTTTCTTGGAGTGTTTAATAAGGTTCTGCAATCCAAAGGCAATGAAGGGTGATAATCATGTAAAACATGTAATATATTTGTAACAGTTGAGTGCGGAACCTTATCTTTTATAGCCCAATGTTTTATGCGGTCGTGTAAACTAATGTCATATGTCCTATTAATGGTAGTGTGTTCTCGTATTTTAGATTCATCTTCGTCGATTTTCAGAAAACCATTGAGTGATTGAGTTTGTATTTCACTATGATTAATTTGATGAAAATCATCAATTGATTTATCTATAACGGTTTCAGAATAATTCAAACAATTTTGAGTAGAAACATTATTCTCTAAATTAATTTTGATGATTTCATCTTGTATCAATTTGGAAACTCTCCTGTTAAACTGTCGTTTCCCCACCACTGACTTTAATTTAGATTTTTTAAACATGTTCAACTTAGGTTGTATAACATACTAAATCTATATAATACACTACAAATAATAAAATAATAATTACTCACTTACGAAATACGTACGCTTAAAGCTATTTATTATTTGAAATGTCAATGTTATTATTTCGTTTGATTTTTAATTGGAATAGTTTAATCCGTTGAGGAGCGTGCTTCAACCACACCTTTATTGCATTTTCAATTGCTAATGTGGTAGCATCCGGTATTAGTTTCTTCACAGTGTCTGAAAATTAAAAGTATAAATGTTATGCTGGTAGAACAGAGAGATTGATCAAAAATTTGTTTTTCAAACGTATTTATACATTATCAACTGAGTTTCTGCATGAATAATAATCGTTTTAAGTTTTAGTGTTTGTGGTAGCACTCTAAGAATTGTGTCTGTTAAATTTTATATACACGTAGAAAATTGGGAGGTATTAGTAATATAAGCATATTAAATATTTAGTACTTACCTACAACAAGTGCACATATTTGGAGTTCTTTAAATGGCCTTTTATTTTTTCCACCACAAAAATTAAATACGGCAGCTAAATAATCCGCAAACAGTTCTTTCAGAATTCTGTTTGTTTTGCCCACCAGACAATTTCCACCTAAAGATGATAAGTACAAACCCTAAAAAGAGTAAAAACAATAAATGAACAAAAACGAGAGCAGTACTTACCAGTTGGGTAAAATTATCCTTATTTAACAGTTTGACTTCTGCGTTATCCAAGTCTTCTAATGTTTTCAAAGGTAGTGAAATGTTTAATGACAACTCACGCAATGTACTTTGAAAACCGTTTTGATTGTTTTGTCTTATGAGTGTCAAAATTTGTGCATTTTGTTCTTCTATCCTAATAATCCTGGGTAACAATTGATTTACAAGAAAATGGTAACCTATATTAAAAAAATATTTCAAAAATGTACCAAGTTCAATTTTGATGCATACTTTTATCATTAGATATTATGTTAGTTGTTTCTTCGTTAACATTTGAAGTCTGAATCGTAGATCTCATAGGAGATGAATCACTTTGAATCTGGTGAAGTAACGATGGTCCTGTATCAAAATTTGTGTTGGCATTTTAAGAACATAATTAAACCCATTTAGTACCAATTACTAAACTTATCCTTATAAATAACTGATACTCTTAAAAGTTAATTAAATTACTCACCTGAAAATGTTGGGCGTGATTTAGTATGCACGTTATTATTAAATTTTAGTAGTTTCACAGGTGGAGGTTTACGAATGTTAGTGTGATCATCCTCATCATCACTAGAATATATTCTTTTAGGTGGTAGTCTTCTCCTTTTGATACTCCTATCATCATAATCTGTGTCTTCTAAATTTGAAGTCTCTTCAGCTTGAGCTGTTTTCTTAAGAGCTTTCTCTAAGTCATCTGAAAAGAATCAGGAATCAAGAATGGCCGGTTCCACCAACGTAACTTAAACTTAAGCAATGCTTTAAAACAATCGTTGCTATGGTTTTAACAATGGTGTCTATGTTTTAAAGCATTACTTAAGCTTAAGTTCGGCTGGTGAAACCGGCCATAAGATTTTTTATTTGCGAGAGAAATAATGTATGTACATGTGTTAAATTTGTCAAAGTAAATAACAAGTAGATTAATGCATAAATTAAGGTTTATATATTCTAATAATAGCACTCGGTTCAAAGTATCTAAAAAATAAAATAGTTATTACTTGGTCGTTACTCTAAATAAGTGCCTGACCCCCTACCATGCAATACCGATAAATGAGAAGAACAATATAAAATATACAAATACATACCTGATTCATACAAAATCCTTTCTATTGGATAGCATGTCCATCCAGCATTATTAACAACCTGCTTCTTAAGAAGTTTAATGTAAACGTTGTTTTCACATGAAGGAGGCCAATGACAATGCGTTTTGTTCGGTGTTAACCAACGGTCAAACACAACACCAACTTCCGAACTATCAAATTCTACCACCTTGTATGCCATAATAATACAATAATTACAAATGTGAGAACGTGCGAAGGAACGTACATGAACTAAACCGTAGAAATATGATGAATTACTTGAAATCAACAACCACGCCAAAAGCAAGGTTAAGATGGCCTAGCGCGGTTTTCTAGATATTCAAGGTTGCCAAGTAAAACAGTAATGTGTTGTTGGACATTTGGAAATTTCTTAATTGTTATAAACGATAAACGAAATACAAACATTAACAAAATTGTTAGTTAGTAGTAGCCTTGTGTGTTAGTAGTGTATACAAGAAACCAAAATCATTAAATCACTTAAAAATACTACTCGAGAAACTATAAAATTATTTACACGAACAACATGGCAACAGTGTATGGCACAACCCCACTCGGTGCCCGCTAAAATTTAAAACAATAACTACTTCAAAATTTGAATAAAAAACTTTCCATCAAAGTAGATAACTAAAAATTTCAATAAAATAAATATATAATACATTTGTACTATTCACATTTAGGCATTATTAGAAACAGTTTTTAGTAGATATATTATTTGGTTTTCATGTGAGTATGTAAATTTTAACATACGTCATATTGAGTATGTGTTCAACGTATTATATCCTTCTTTTTTCATATTTTTTTTTAACTTGGGTAAAATTTGGTGAGTGGTAACGAAACTTTAACGTTTACTGAGTGACGTATAAAAAACGTAACTAAATTGACGTTAAATCTAGGTTAATTTTTGACATTTTATGTCCATGACTAGATTGTGACCAAATTTAAACGTCTATAGAACGTCATGCGTCATATTTTGGTTGCCTGGGATGAATTAATTTACAACAGGTATTTTGATTTAAAAATGATTAAGGGTATTTTTGGCAGGAAAGTGTGGGCTTACGTTCTAAAAGAAAGAAGGCAAAAACTAGACATGAAGAGTAAACCAGGAATTTTTGTCGGATACTCAGATAATGTTAAAGGGTACAGGGTGTATTATAAGGATACAAACACAGTAGCAATTGAAAGAGAATTAACGTTTGAAGAAACGGAGAAGTTAGTAGAAGAAAAACTGGTTTCTCTGAATCTAGATGAAAATGTGGAAGGAAAGGACGAAGTAAAATTACAGGATGATGAGCAAATTGAAGAACCCTTAGATATACAAGAGAATATTGAAACAATTCGAGAGCCACATGTAGATGTAAACGTAGATTTAATACCTGAACGAACACTAGTGGAGGAGAGAGATCGAAGACTGCGCCCCAAAAATGTCTTAAAGGTGCCTCAGAATCTAATCCATGATTATGACTTAAGTTATTTTAGTTTGGACACTGATGAACCTGCAACATACGATGAAGCAATAAATAGTAAATATGCAAGCAGATGGAAAGATGCAATAAATGAAGAAATGAAGGCCTTAGTTGAAAATGACACCTGGCAACTTGTTGAGAAACCTGAAAATGTGAACTAATAGATAGCAAGTGGGTTTTTAAAATCAAGAAGGATAAAGAGGGAAGGATATATAAGTTTAAATGTAGGTTAGTAGCAAGGGGGTTTAAGCAAAATGTTATGGAAGATGTGTATAGTCCTGTAGTCAGATTAACTACTGTTAGGGCGATTTTGGCTGTGTGTGTCCAGAGGGGGTGGACAGTTTATCAAATGGATGTTTGCAATGCTTTTTTGCATAGAGAACTAAAAGAAAACTTATATATGTATTTACCAAAGGGTTGTGACGTAAATGGTAAAGTTTGTAAACTAAATAAAGCCATTTACGGTTTAAAAAAGCGCCGCTCTATTGGTATACAAAATTTGATAACTTTATTTTAAATGAAGGGTTTTATAAAAATAAATGTGACAACTATTTGTATGTAAAGATAACAAAAGATGCAACTACATACGTATTAATCTTTGTTGATGATATTTTAATTTCTGGGTCTTGTGCCAAAAGAAATTAACTGTTTAAAATTCAAGTTAAATATGTCTTTTAAGATGAAAGATTTAGGTCTGTTAAGTTATTTTCTGGGTATATCGGTAGAGCAAGATATGCAAGCTGGTATGATTGAGTTAAGTCAAAAACAATATCTAGAAAATATTCTTGACAGATTTGGTATGCTAGATTGTAGACCTGTGAGTACGCCAATGGATTGTAATTTCGATTATGATAGTTTAAAGATGGATAAATCAGAAAGTTTTGATATCGAAAAGAAGTGTAGGCAAATCATTGGCAGTATAATGTATGCTATGTTAGGAACTAGGCCCGATCTATGTTCAAGTATAAGCTTATTGTCTAGATATCAAAATTGCGCCAGTGAAAATTTACTAGAATCATTAAAACGGGTGTTACGGTACATCAAAGGTTCTCTTGAACTTAAGCTAGTTTTTGTAGAAACGATAATAATATTTTGTCAGGTTTTGCTGACGCTGATTGGGGGGGCGACACTACCGATAGGAAGTCAACAAGTGGGTTTTGTCTTAATGTATTTGGAAATATTGTGTCATGGAACTCAAAGAAACAGAGTACTGTCGCCATCTCAACTACAGAGGCAGAAATTATAGCATTAAGTTCTTGAATTAGTGAAGCCTGTTGGCTACGAAATTTGTTGTTAGAAATAAGCTTAGTTAAAGAATTGACAGTTATTGTTTATGAAGACAATCAGTCTGCAATTCGTTCATGCAGTTCCCATGAACAGTTAAAAAGAATTAAACACATGGACATTAAGTATCATTTCACAAAAGAAAAAATTAGGGAAGGCATTATAGAGCTAAAATATGTTCCGACTGGTGAGCAAATTGCAGATATTCTCACTAAACCTTTAAAAAGGGTTCAGTTTAAAAAGATAAGAAATTTCATACTATGTTAAGGTATTATAATAAATATTTTGCTTGAGCGGGGGTAAAATTGTATCAATCAAAATTTTATTTGTGACACCCTCTGTAACAAACACTAGTTAGTAGGTTGGTAATACACACGTGACATATATGGAGAATAAAGTTACCAGACATCATTACGCAGCGGAATGTTCGCAAGATGTACGTTGTTAACTAAATAATAAAACTGTTCTTTTATTATTACCACAGTTCATTACTACCATCAGCTTCCACAAAAATAATCAACTAACATATAGTACTAGTTTACAATGTAATGAATATATTGCACTGGAAAAGTTTTATTTTAAATCAAAAATTCAGAAACGAAAATTTTATCAATATAAAATTTTATAGTAAATGTTTATTCAAATCAAACATTAATAAGGTAATAAAATTTAGATAAGAATTTCTAGAACCAATCTAATTTCAATTAAGAAAAAGAATTAATTTCATTTTTGTAGACAAAGCTTTTTCATTTAATTATATTAAATAATGTATTTGTTTGTTTGTTGTAAGCGTTAAAATAAAATTATCTAGTCTAAATAAAAAAACTGTTTATCTGAAACATCCGGTTGAATTGGACAAAATATCACGTATTTGTATTAAGTTACCGACATACAGGTACCGCGAAGTAAGATAACAGCAATATCTGGAAAACAAACTAAGTGATTTTCGTGTGTGAACGTTTTAAAGGGCAAAATGAAAACAGGAAGACAGAGGGGAGAGTTATTGTTGAAACGTAATGACATTTGAGGTAAAAATGTTGAAGTGTTAAGACGTTAAAATCAAAAAGAGCGAGGATTCGACGTAAAAATGTAGAAGTGTAAACGCGAGCACATGTCAAAATATTAACATTGGAAAATTAACCGACGGTGATTGAAAGTCGAAGTTTAAACATTAAAAATGTATTGAACGTTGAAGTGAAGTGTTACTAATCCGACAATTAAAATAAAATTCGAAAGCTGAAAAAGAAGATGGATGGAAGAAATGGAAAGTATGCTGTTATCACCGAGGGAAGAAGAAAAGTAGTTCATGCATCCGACGGAAGCAATGTGCGGTACTAATTTGAATTCTGCCAAATGCGAAAAGTTAGTTTTAATAAATTTGTAAATAAATAATAATGTCTGATATTAAATATAAATAAAATTATTTCGTAGATTTATGTTAAATCGAGGTGTGTTTTGAGATTCCGCCACTGCAGCGGTACGGTCGGCGTTCTGCGCATGCGTGTTGTGTTCCTGCATCTGTCAGCCACGCGAAAACGACAGTACGGCATTTTTCGCTACTGCGTTCGTTTGTTTCCGACTGTTTAAAATTCTTCCGCCTATCGAAAGTCCCGCCGACTGTTATAATGGTCTGATATCAGTTTTCTTTGTACCAAACATCTAAAAGCAATTGATATTCATCTTGAGATCTGTGCAGTATACGGAGAAAACATTATGAGTGAAGGAATTGTGCGAAAATGCGTTTACAGAGGGCGCTCTCACTGATTTCCTCATCATGCACATTGGAGCGGCCATCTTTTACCGCCTAACCCACTTTCGTACTATTCCTTCGCTCATAATGTGTGACGCTTGCTTCCCAAATTGGTTAGTTCCTGTAAATAACAAAAGCGGACGGATCTCGGGCGCCAGATTTGATGACAAAGTTTACTCTCCGTTTGTTGATCGGGCAGCTACAGTGGAGGTTAATAATTCCAGTGTCCGGATCGTCTAACGGAAGCAGTTCGGAGAAATAAAGAGAATACACTGAAACTCAAGACTTCTTTATTTAACACGAAACCAGATACTATTAGTTTCACAAACACAAGACAGAATTTATTAAAGTAAAGCACATACCATGCAACCCAAAGCAGTTAGCGGATTTGACGTTTATAGGGGTGAGGGTTTCGGTAATGTAAGCAGAGCGGCGGTTACTATAGGGGTGAGAGTGACGGCATATAAGCAGAACGGCGGTCTGGTAAGTGATACGGTAGATAGTGTGAGTGACCGAGTCGACACACGAAAATGCGCCATATCGACCCGGGCAATTGCTTGAGTGGTGTATTCAAGGCGCGAAAATGCGTCACCTCAAATACAACACACAGATAGGAAAAAGAACAGTTAAGGGAACATAAAGCAGTATAAACTAAGAAAAATGCCAACAGTTAATTGTAACGACATGTGTGCGTTTAAAGTGCATAGCGCTATCTAAGCGACAGCTTTAATGCTTGAAACACACGTGTCGCTTAGATAGCGCTATGCACTTTAAACGCACACATGTTGTTACAATTAACTGTTGGCATTTTTCTTAGTTTATACTATTCATACGTGTCAATGTTTTACACGAGATGTCGTAAGACACACATTTTGCTTATAAAGCAGTATCTCTGCAACATGCGGGTCGGGGAGAGAATAGCCAAAGCGGTATCTTTGGCGGTTAAATTAGAAATAGCAGACTTACTCAAATTAACGCAAGAATGGCATCAAATTGTGTTTAGTGACGAGTTCCGATTTTGCTTGTAGGCCCAAGATGGTCGTAACAGGGTCAGACGGATGCGTGGTGAACGTAAAAATCCAACATTTTTTGTGGAACGCAACACAGCCCTCACTCAAGGAGTTATGATATGGGGTGCAATATGTTATGGTAGTAGATCACCGTTGGTCTTTATTGACGGCAATCTTAACGCAGCTGGTTACATTGCGAATGTGCTACAACCATTTGGCCTTTCATATCTTCAGAGGCTGCAAAATCTCATTTTCCAGCAGGATAATGCGTGCCCTCATACGGCAAGGGCTACAACACGGTTTTTGGAAGAATCTAACATTGCCGTCCTCCCATGGCCTGCTCAGTCGCCTGATTTGTCGATCACTTGATTGATAGCATGTCAAGTCGTCTAGATGAGTGCATTACAAATAGTGGCGGAGCAACTCATTATTGAAAAAACTTTTTAAGCTTTTGTTCTTTTGTTTTAAATTTTAATCATTTGTTTAATGAAAATAGACGTTTCTTGCAAATTTCATTAAAATCGTTCAACAACTTCTAGGTGTTGCAATTTTTTTGGAAGTCAGTATATAAGAAAAACGAGAAAATAAAATCAAACTAACAACAAACAAAAAATAATTCTAGTGCCAGGGCGCCAGCTGATGAATTTCCTGCCGGGACGGGCGTTGACTTCCTCTTCCGCGTCTCGGTTCCTTGGGGCACCGGCAATTCCTGTACATAACTCCTGGTTTCCGACATCGGGAGCAAAACAGTTTGAGAGGGTTGCGGCACGTTAGCAGAGGGGGCCGGAAATACTAGGCTCGGTGTTCACTCCGCATCAAGTGATGTGGCTGGCGGAGCTACGGTACGGACGGGGGGTTGGGGTGTAACTGGGCGGTCGTTGATGTGGTCGGATGTATGGTCTGACGTAGGTTCATTAATTGCGGCACTTCTGGCTGCTTCTTGCAGGATGCGGGGTTGTTCCGGCGGGAAGCTTAACGGATGCTGAATTGCTTATACCGCTGACAGGTTGTACATGATCAAACGTATTTGCTGATGTCTCTATACATTCCTGGCCAAAAATACCGATCAGTTGTTCTCGCTGTGGTGTTCGCCACGCCTCCATGTCCCGCAGTGGGTGTGTCATGGTTTTCTTCCAAAACCTGGTGGCGGCGAGGTTTGGAAATACAGTATTTCTATGGATCCTTAAGCTCATCGTTGATCGTGATCTTCTTATGCATTATGCGGCTGTACAATTGCCCTCCACGGACAGCAGAGTCTGGCACGGACTGTGGTCTTTCGCTTACTTCATATAACTTGCCGGAACACCATACGCAATTTTTGGTGTTCTCAGCGTCGATGGCTTCCGTATTAACCAAATTTTGCAGTTTTGGATTCAAAGGCCGATGTCGTTGCTTAATTGGAACGTTGGTACGGATACGTATTTTGGTGCTGTACCTGTTGCGTAGGTCCTCGTACCTTTTCCAACTCGGGGTGTTTTTTGTCCAAGAAGGAGTTCAATCGTTGATCAATGAGCAAGTTGTCATCCTGCACCAGAAAATCCATTCCTAGTAGACAGTCATAGGACATTCCCGATAACACATTGAAAGTGTGGACGACTCGGTGATCGAGGATACCCACGGTGGCAATGATGAGCCCGGGAATGGGGACTTGTCTACTATCCATGACTCTAGCGGAACGACCGACGCGACGGTTGGAGTCGTCTTAATCCCTAAATGATTACAAATCTCTATCGCCTTGTCGCCGAGAAAGGAGGTAACTGCTCTCGTGTCTACTAGAGCTATCAACGGCTGGTCACCTATCTGGATGTGGATACGCGGGCGGTTATCCAGTCGAAAATCCCGGTTAAAATCTTGCCAGCAACTCCAATTCTTTTTGTTGTTTCGGTACCATAAAAGAGCGTTATCGGTAAGAATTTCTGGGAATGCTGGTAGGAGTAGGTCTGGAGTTAAATCATGTTGCTCGCAAACTTCGTCTAGACGCTCCAAGAAGAAAAAGCAGACTTACTCAGTATTAACGACAGGAGCAGGCGGAACAGGTATTCAGAACCAACTGCCGGTTTAACGCAAGAGCTCATGCTTTTATAAGGCCTAGCTTAAGTGGGGCAACTTGTTTACGTGAGGGGGCTGCGTGCGCACGAAAGCTTAGCAGAGCGCTATCGTACTTTGCTTTGGGTTCACAATTGATAATACGTAATAATTAATAATAGTTAAATACATAAGGAAATCGGCCTTATTCTAGAAATTAATTACTTTAATTAATTTAGTGACGGTGTGATCAGTGGCGGCTTGTGGTCAATCATACTGGGAGGTCAAACATTAATTTAATAAATAGACATACTTAAAAAAATATAAATAATTCAAATGCACCGCAAAATTTTATACAATCTACAATTCTGTTCAAAATATAGCGATTTCTCGAAACATTTTCATTAAAATCTCTAAGGGATTTTCTGTAAGCATTGTCTAGTTGTGTACGAATATCAACATTTCCTACAGTTGCAAAATTTACCGAGCATTTCATGTGTTCTGCAGACGAAGCATGTTTTTTTTTTATTTCCTCTTTTAAATGTTTTAAATCTCTTACACCGGATTTGCACTATAGCGAGTCTGACGAGTCTTTAGAAAATAATAAACAAACAAAACAGTAAAATACATTTGATACTTCACAACCATATATTCAGTTAGCTAAATCGTACATTGCCTTGCGAAAGTTTCGATGAACATCTTTATTTTTGTCTTTGCTAGTTTGTCGTAAACTTAGTTCTGGAAATTTGCCTTGAACTCAACTAATTTTGTAAAATTAAGTTTGTTAGCACTTTTTAGTTGTTTAATTTTTTGCACTACCGACATTTTCTATTATAGCGCATGCACACGCGAATCAAAAATCGTATTTTTACAAAACAACACAACAACAGTAAAACATATCAATATAAATTCTTAAATTAATTTAAAACACGCGAAAATCGAGCGTAGTTGTACACCCTATACGAAGTCAACGTAAACTGCGGGATCCGGCTCATGACCCAAAGTTGATTATTGTTTCGGACGTTCGCGTTTATTCGGGCGCTGCACGTTTTTCGAGTTTTTCGGGTAGATCTAATTCAATGAGGACAATTCGCACCGCCAGCCCAAGGTTGAAGAAGATGAATTACGAACGACGGCCGATAAATTTTAAGTTATTGTACTTGCGACTTAATTACCTATTTTAATAAAACACGTAATAATGAATATTTTTTTATATATTGTCAAAATTTTTGGGAGGTCATTGACCAAATGACCATATGGACAAGCCGCCACTGGGTGCGATACTTAAAAATAAAACGCATCGTTACAAATGTTTTCTCCGTACACTGCACAGATCTCACGATGAATATCGATTGTTTTTAGAAGTTCGAGACAAAGAAAACGGATAACAGACGGTTATAGCAGTCGGCGTGAGTTTCGATAGGCGGAAGTATTTGAAACAGTCACAGAGAACCTTACTTAATTAAAAAACACGCCTCCTACTTGCAAGTAATAAAATTTGAGTTTAAAAGGAATTTTGTATTAGGTTATGTATTTGCATATAAATATTAAAGATATGCTATGGATGAAATAAATTGTTGTTAAACTAATTTAATGTTTCAATTAAAACCGTACCCAAGATGAAATGTTAAGATTGAGTTAAAAGTTTGAAGTTAATTGATTTAAATAACTTACGAGTCTCATGCTAAATAAAAATTTGTTTATTAAAAGCAATCATAATTTTGTTAGCGATATATAAAAATATAAAAACACCTCCTTCTTGAAATTTATTGGTGAGATGTTGACTACGTTCTTTCTGAAGTTAAGTAGTTTGATAACCCTATCTCAGGATCACTAATCGAGCCGTTTAACCAACGTTTCAACTAATATAATAATGGCATAATCACAACAGTTGTTTGAAGCTCATTTAATATTGTTTTGATTCCACCAAGATTATGATAGTATATGCTCAATTGGAGTACGTTCTGTAATCGTACTAGTCGCAGCTCCCGTATGTATCTTCATGTGTGTTTTTAAATTAGATCCGTATTTGCACGTGTAATTGCACAAATTGCATGTATATTGTTTTTCTTCCGAATGAACTTTTTTGTGACTGTTCAACTTCCCATTGGAGTACGTCCTGTAGTCGCACTTGTCACATCCAATATTTCGTTCTCCCGAATGTATCTTCAAGTGTATTTTTAGGTTAGTTGCGTATTTACTGGCGTAGTCACACAAACTGCATTTATAGGGAGTTTCTTCAGAATGAACTTTTTTGTGAATTTTCAACTTACTATTGCAATACGTCTTGTAGTCGCACTTATCGCAGCTAATATTTCGTTTTGTCGAATGTATCTTCAAGTGTATTTTTAAGTTATCTAGGCATTTACCGGTATAATCACACAATTTGCATTCACATGATTTTTCTTTAGAATGAATTCTTTTGTGACTTTTCAATAACGAATTGGTGTAAGTCTTGTAGTCGCATTGGTCGCAGTTAAAACTTCGTTCGCCAGAATGTATCTTCATATGATATTTCATATTACCAATGTATTTACTGGTGTGATCACACAATTTGCATGTATATGATTTGTCTTCAGAATGAATTTTTTTGTGCCTTTTCAACTTCCAATTGCAGTACGTCTTGTAGTCGCATTTGTCGCAGCTAAAATTTCGTTCACCCGAATGTATCATCATGTGTCGTTTTAAATTACTAATGCATATACTGGTATAATCACACAAATTGCATTTATATGGTTTTTCTTCAGAATGAACTTTTTTGTGAGTGTTCAACGTCCCATTGGAGTACGTCTTGTAGTCGCACTTGTCGCAGCTAAAATTTGGTTCACCCGAATGTATCTTCAAGTGCATTTTTAAGTTACTTGCGTATTTACAGGTGTAATCACACAAATTGCAGGTATATGGTTTTTCTTCAGAATGAACTTTTTTGTGGCTTTTCAACTTCGAATTAGAGTATGTCTTGTAGTCACACTGGTTGCAGCTAAAATTTCGTTCACCCAAATGTATGTGTATGTGTCGTTTTAAGTTACTAATGCATGTACTGGTGTAATCACACAAATTGCATTTAAACGACTTATGTTTAGAATTAATCCTTTTATGACGTTTGAAGAGTTTTTGTTGCTTTTTTAATGAAGTCTTTTGTCCATTTAAGCATGTTCTCATGTGATTTTTTAAGCTATTTTTACATTTTGTTCTATAACCACAATCATGACATTCGAATAAATCTTCGGTGGTCTGCAATGGCTGCTGGTATTTCACTTCATTTGCAGCAGTATGCGTAGCTATATGCTCAACTAACATATCCATTTCCATACAGGTATAATTACAAATGTAACATTGAAACAATTCACTATGCGTATGAATTTGATGGTGAGTATTTAACACAGAATTACAATGATCATATTTCAAATTGTGAGCAAAAATATGATTGGTTAAATTTTGTTTATCGTTAGTGCCATAATTACATTGATAAATCTTTACAGGAACGCTTGCTTCAGTCTTAACAATGTCTTCCTCTTTAATTTCTTCTTTGATGACCATGTGTTCATTTTGCATGTACAGTTGATGCTTTTTCTCGATATCTAATCTACATTTGTCGCACGCGACTGGGTTTTCGATGATGGTTAGAACCTTAAATATAATTACATCGTGTGAATAATCCAATAATGTGCGATACTTACGTTTTCCGTAGGAAACTCCAAATTCGAGTTCAGTACTAAATCGCTGAATTTCACTTCTTGCTTAATATTTCCTAAGCAAATTTTGCATGTAACTGTTGTAGGTTCAGCCATGATATATGAATAGAATTACCCCAAAATAATAATATGTTCTAACATAGAAATCTGATGGTATACCTATGTTCAGAATTCAACATAAATTAATAGGAATTTTTGTAAATCAAAGCAACCGCCATGTTTAAAAGTTTCAGAGTCAGGATCGCATTCAGAAATTTTACTTGTTAACAGTGTTAAGATCCGTACTTAAAATATTTTAATGTAACATATTCAAACACTTTTGATTTGATTTTTACTTCATTATGACGAGTTATTACTTGATACAAGAACTTTTACAAATATGTGGTTATTACTTTTAAAATGGAATGGAAGTTTGTTCAAAATTTTGCCTTTTAATTTCAATTTTACAGGTTAGGGTTCTTACCCACTACGCAAAGACTGTTTAAATAACGTTATGAAACGTTAAAATAAAGTGGAAATAAAAACATGTAAATGAAAAGTAAAATTGATGTTCATGTAATGAGAATTAAATCAAGTTCTTGAATGTCAACGCGAAGAAATGTTATTTTAACATTGAAATAGTACTATGTGATTTACAAACGTTTATTTAACAAAAATTAAAGGTGGTTTTTGTGACTTGTTACTAATTACGTTACGTCAACGACAATTCGACAACGTTAATTTAATATAAACTTTTTTTTGTTTTATTTATGTTGATTTAAAATCACGCAATCGCACATTGATAACACGTTACGTTACGCTACTGCTTTTGCTATGGCAGATGGCACTCGTGTTCCACGCTTCGTAGCTGTATCGCCACATCAGTGTATGTTGAATAATAGGCGTCGCCTCAGGTGATATTTCAGCATCACAGGTACAATAGAAATATATATCTCGCATTATAACTTATCAATTGTCATATGCTTTATTTTTTTGTGTGGTTATTACGGTTTATTACTTTGTTAGCTAGTACGTGTTTGTTGTTACTTAACATAACCTAACTTTCCGGCATTTTACACTTGTAAAATTCTTACGAAAAATTAAGATATTTTAGTGCGCAATAAAGTTTACAATGTAAACTTTTACAGGTTATCCATACCGCCAAAAGATATCGCTATACAGTTTTGTAACCTACCACTCACAAAATATGGATAGGAACGATAAACCACAGGTATGAGAAATTTTTGGTTATTTTCCTGTCGACTTCTTTAACCAATGATCTTTTAAAAGAACTCTTGTTAAGAAAATATTTAGTAGTACTACACGTATCATTTGTAAATCGGTTTTTGTAAAAATCATTGTAGTTTGATCATATTGTTTAATGAACCTTTATGTTTAATTACTACTAATTGATATCTGCGGTTTAGGAAGTTGAACATTCCAAGATGCTGTCAAATAAATTTTAACATGGGATTTGTCGGGAATTTTATTAGGCTTTTTACGAATACCAAAACGTTTATTGATCATGTTTCGTAAACCACTCTTACCTTAGAATAATTTGTAATTAGTGTCACAGCGCGAGAAGCTGTTTTGAAGATTTCGATTTAAAAAAACAAATATTGTGCTCATGTAAATTGATTCTAAAAAGGTTATTTCAGGGCATTCAGCGCAAAAAAGAAAGTTGGTCCCTATAGTAAACGTCATTTGAGAAGATTAATTAAACGTGAAAGAAATAAAATGCAGTTTACACATAGTGGCACTTCTTCTACTTTAAATCATTCAGTATCAGTGATTGATGATTGTGAAGCACATATGATTCCTGATTTAACTTTAAATCCGCCCAAAAATGAAATTTCAACGTATATTAAACCATTGTCATCAGTTAATGATTTAGATCAAACTTGTACAGATTTTTCTAAACAAAATATAATGTCTACTTTTCTAAATAATGATTCAAATTTTCAAACAATGTTTGCAAAGTGGATTATCAAGTATCATATTTCTCATACAGCTTGCAATGATCTTTTGTCTCTGTTAAATATATACGGTCATCACAATCTGCCTAAAGATGTTAGAACCTTATTAAAAACTTCTATAACAAAGAATAAAATAATTGAAATGGAACCTGGCACTTACTATCATTTTGGAATCGAATCTGGTGTATTATTTATTCTTAATTCTACAAACACTAATTTTGAAGAAGATGGTGTTGAAATAGACCTTAATTGTGATGGTTTACCTCTTGCTAAAAGTAGTAATAGTCAGTTCTGGCCGTTGTTGGGTAGCATAAACCACAAGAATTTTAATAAGAAGGTATTTCCTATTGGCATATTTCATGGTTTTAGTAAACCTAAAGATATCAATATATTCTTGGAACCATTTTTAACGGAATACGAAGTATTACAAAGTCTCGGGGTCAACTACAAAGGTCGAATGTTAAATATAAAAATAGGTAAAATATTATGCGATGCTCCAGCTAAATCTTTTATGTTGTCTGTGTAGTATATGTGTAACAGTTCATAATTCCCGCGTACCGGACGACAAGCAGCGCCACCACGAAATGACGCCAACGGAAGAGCGGCACTCGGTAGAAAACCACGATCATGACAACAACGATCAATGAGCATTGTAATGTAACGCTAAAGTTAATGTAAATGTAATAAACAAATATTGAGAAATAGTGTTGTGTTCTCAAACCTTACACTTGGCGACGAGGTTTAAAAACGTTTCAAGCACGGATTGAAGTTAATAAAGTGGATTCGTGGAGAATCGCATCAAAGCATGGCGAGCTACACAAGTGCGGTACCGCAATTCAAAGCTACCGACAATTTCATCACGTATGAAGAACGTTTCGAACAAATGTGTATAGCCAATCAAGTTAGTTCGGATGAAATAGTAAAAAAAGCTTTACTGTTAAGCAATATCGACGAAAAAGTATATACGATCTTAAGGGATCTATGCTTTCCGTTAGCTCCTAAGGACAAATCGTATAAAGAGTTAGTTAAAATTTTAACACAGCATTATAGTGCACCGATAAACGAGTACAGGGAAAGAATCGACTTTTACAGAGCAACACAAGCATCTGAAGAAACTTCTACAGAATGGTTTGCCCGTATCAAGAAGCTGGCATCAAAGTGTAAGTTTCCACACTTAGAACTTATTTTAGCAGACAAGTTTGTAAGTAGTATGAAACCGGGACCAGTATTAGACCGCTTAGTAGAAGAAAAGTCGATACCAAGGTCGATAAATTGTTGCAAGTAGCGATATCGAAAGAAATGGCAATGGTCAACTCAACCACAAATTGCAGTCGTAACAGCATTTATGCGATGCAATCGACAACACATAAGTACGGACTGCATAGCAAGAAGGGGAACGTGTATAACCAAAGCAATGGAACGCAAGAGAAGTGCAAATGTTGTGGTAAAGTACACTACGGAAAGTGTAAGTACATTAATTTTATATGTAACTTGTGTAACAATAGGGGTCATTTGCAAATTGTATGTAAAAACGGAAACATGTGAATGTTAACATAAATAATGTGCGCACAAACAGTCAAATCGAAAAGGTAATGACGTTGATTCAAGCGCAGGTGATAGCAGTCGTAGCAATGATAACGTGATTTTTAATATCAAAAGCACTAATGTTAACCCTATCAACTTGCATATTACAATAAATTGCAAAGATTATAGTATGCAACTTGACAGTGGTAGTGCTATAAGCGCTGTTACAGAAGATTTTTACAAACGTAACTTAAATATGTATCAGTTGAAAAGTACCACATTGTCATTTAAAGGGTACACGGGTGAAGCAATTGTGCCTATAGGGTGCATAGACATAGAGATATGCTATCAGAATAATTGCAAACTGATCACTTTTTATGTAATATCTAACGCTACTACTTGTTTATTAGGTAGGGATTTTATAAACAAATTTAATTTATGTATTGTTCCTACAGGTGTATACGCTGTTGGCCCTCGGACTATGGCGGAGGCGTTGGCGGAAGAATTTCCAGATGTATGTACGGATCGCTTAGGCAAATTCAAGTATGCACAAATTTCTCTTAAGTTAAAACCGAATTCGGTACCTGTTCATAATAGACCTAAACCTATTCCTTTGGCACTGAAAACTAAAGTAGAATACGAACTTGCAAGATTAGAGAGTCAGGGCATTATAACACCAGTAGTAAATTCGACGTGGTCGTCATATATTGTACCAGTTTTAAAGAAAAATAATACGGTTCGCATTTGCGGAAGTTACATTAGTTTAAACAAAAACTTAGCAGACGTGTATTATCCATTACCTCAAATTGATCAAATTTATGCAAGCCTTTCGGGAAATTCTAAGTTTAGTAAAATTGATTTATCCGATGCATATATGCAATTTGAATTAGACGACGAATCGCGAAAGTTAGTTGCAATTTCAACGCATAAAGGTTTATACGAGGTAACACGCATGCCTTTCGGTATTAAAAGTGCAAGTTTTACTTTCAAAATATATTGATCAACTTTTTCAAGGCGTTAAAGACGTTTTCACTTTCCAAGACGACATATTGATAGGTCATAGAACTGGTGAAGATTGTAAACAGAAACTTAAAGTAGTTTTTGAAATTTTAAAAGATGCCGGGTTAACAATAAACTTAACAAAATGTAAGTTTCTGGAAGACAAAATCTCATTCTTAGGGCATGTTTTAACTGAACAAGGGTTAAGTAAGAGTGAAGATAAGTTACGCGCTATTTCGAACGCTCCAAGACCTAAAAACATTTCAGAACTGAGATCATTCATAGGCATGGCAAATTATTATAGTAAATTTGTCCCAAACATGTCAAGTCATATGCAACCGTTGTATAACCTGTTAAAAAAGGATACATTTTTTGAGTGGAATAATGTTCACGAAAGGGCATTAAACAAAATTAAGGATTTAATTACGTCAGACATTGTTTTAACTTATTTCAATCCCGAATTAAAAATAATCGTTACGAGCGATGCGTCCGAAAACGGGATCGGGGCTGTATTGTCACATATCATGCCCGATGGCAGCGAACGTACAGTCGCGTGCGTTTCTCGAACATACTCAAAATTTGAAAGGAACTATCCTATAATTCACAAAGAAAGCTTAGCGTGCTATTTCGCAGTTAGCAAATTTCAAGAATATGTGTACGGACATAAATTCACTTTACGAACAGATCAAAAAGCTCTTATATCAATTTTTGGAGGAAAAAAAGAAATAAATCAAATTTACGCTAATAGAGTTAAACGTTACGCTTTATACCTTTCTAATTTCAATTTTGATATTCAGTACATTAGGGGTAAAGAAAATGTAATCGCTGACTACTTGAGTAGGTTACCATTAACAAATGACGAGACGGATCGTGATGATGATAATAGAATTTATTTTTCAAGTTTAGAGATACCTATCGATAATGACAGAATACAGTATGAAACTAAAAACGATAGAATCTTAACGTTAATAGGTAAATACATTAGTACAAAATGGCCAAAAATTATAGATAACCAATTAAAACCATATTATATAAGAAGAGACGACCTGGAAGTAATAAACGGCTGTTTATTCCTTGCACATCGTGTAATAATTCCAAGTTCCATGCAGTCGGAAGTTTTGTCCGAGTTGCATAGCACGCATGAGGGAATTGTACGTACCAAAGCATTGGCGAGGTCATATTTATGGTTCCCTGGAATTGACAAAAAAATTGAATTACTTTGCAAATCTTGCAATACGTGTTTAAAATATAGGGATAATCCACCAAAATGTAGTTATCCGTGGCCTAAAACTAACTTACCTTTTCACACTGTGCATGTAGATTTCTTCACGTTGAACGACTTACAATTTTTAGTAATCGTCGATACGCACACTAAGTGGTTAGAAGTAATTAAAACTAAAAATATAACCGCGAACGAATTCATAAGTAAATTTCGCGATTATTGCGGACGATTCGGATTACCAGTCACGGTAGTATCGGACAACGGGCCGTGTTTCATAGCGGAAGAAACTGAAAAATTTTTTCTCGGTAATGGTATTAAGCATATAACGATTTCACCGCACAACCCGCAGAGCAATGGACTCGCGGAAAACTCTGTAAAAACCGTAAAATCAAAATTAGTAAAAGCACTTTCAGATCAAAAAATTTTAATATTTCAATCGATGTTTTACTCACTAGAATTTTGTTAATATACAGGAACACCCCACACACTTCTACAAAAGTGTCCCCAGCCGAAGCAGTTTACGGTCGCAAGTTAAGAATAAGATTAGACTTGTTACATAACAAGCAATCGGGTTTAGATGTAAATCTTGATCAATATAAATACCGAAAATTTACCGTAGGGGAATATGTCCAAGTTCGTGATTATAGGAACGTAAACAAGAAAGCATGGACTAATGCCATTATTACAAAAATTATTGGCAACGCAACCTATATATGCAAACTTCCCACTGGTCAAACGTGGAAACGCCACTGCAATCAAATAATTAAAGTTGAAGTTAGGGAGGGGGAGGATAATAGTGCAAATCACTCACCAGCATTTACTGTTAAACCCACTAGCAATCCTACCCATCAAACCCAGATTAGTAGTCATAATGACGATAACGCATGTTCACGATCTGGAAATTCGACGACAACGCTGAAGCTACGCCCAAGATGCAGCATACGTAAGCCTTGTAGATATGACTAATTCAATTGATGTACTTTTATTCGTACGTTAAGAATGTACAAAATTTTATATAGTGTTTTGTATTAAATGTAAAGGAATTGTTTTACAATTAGGGGTGGAATGTGTAGTATATGTGTAACAGTTCATAATTCCCGCGTACCGGACGACAAGCAGCGCCACCACGAAATGACGCCAACGGAAGAGCGGCACTCGGTAGTAAACCACGATCATGACAACAACGATCAATGAGCATTGTAATGTAACGCTAAAGTTAATGTAAATGTAATAAACAAATATTGAGAAATAGTGTTGTGTTCTCAAACCTTACAGTCTGTAATGGGGCATAATTCACATCACGGTTGCACCAAATGTACTACTGAAGGTACGTTCTTACGCAATAGGATGACATTCCCTAATATTAAAGCTCGGCCTCGTACACACATAGATTTTGTCGGGGGGTATATGAAGATTATCACAAATCTATAACTTCTGTTTTACGATTGAATTTATACGACATTATTTCACAATTTGCTTTAGATTACATGCACTTAGTTTGCATAGGCGTTATGAAGAAACTGATATGTTTTTGGATAAAAGGTAATAAAACAGTCAGAATGTTGAATGATAATATTACCGCGGTGAATTCAGATATAAACAAATTACGGAAAATGATGCCACGAGAATTTTCACGACTTCCCGTGCTTTAACCGAAATTGATCGGTGGAAAGCGACGGAATTGAGATTATTTCTTTTATATACCGGTCAATTCTTTTGAAAAGGAGACTGAAAAAGGACAAGTATATCCATTTTCTAAGTTTACATGTAGCTATTCGAATTCTATGCACACCATCGTTATGTAGAACAAAAATTCGTATGCCAAAAATTACTAGAGTATTTCATAAATAATTACGGTAATTTATATGGGCACGAATTTATTAATTACAATATTCATAATTTAATCCACCTCCCGGAAGATGCTTTAAATTATGGATGTTTAGATTCATTCAGTTGTTTCAAATACGAAAATTACATGCATTCTATTAAACTTTATATTAAAACGAGCAAATATCCTCTTCAACAAGCTGTCAACAGAATTAACGAGCATCGACATTTTGCAAATATTGATAAGGAGGTTCTAACATCTTTTAAACTTAGTAAAGCAAATGGTATAGTAACAATAGATAATATTCAGTTTGAATCCTATTCAAAATTAGAGTATAGAGGATTTGTTTTTGAGACATCGTTACAAAATGGAATGATTTTGTTGAGTAATCTTGAATACGCACAAATATGTAACATATTACAACATCTCAATGGCAAAGTATATTTGAATTGTAAAAAATACCGTTTTTATGAGTATCTTTATGAAGTCCCTTGCAAGTCTTCATTATTCAATGGTAGCAAAGTTAAACAAGAAGGAACTACCATATTAATTGAAGTGGATAAAATTGTTACCAAATGTATTCTAATAAATAATGAAAGTTTGATACCTTTAATAGCACATGAAGAAATTTCATAACTACGAATGATAGAATACTATGTTGTCAAAATTTTTCTTTCAACATTTCGTATGCTCACGAGAGTAGGGATGAATCAGAGGAACAACTTAACGTCGGCGCGTTTAATCTTTGCAAGACAACGGCGGCCATGTTTAAAATCTAGAAATTCAGAATCGTATTTAAAAAATTTAATTATAACAGTGTAATAACTTAATTGTGTTTTATAATTACAAATCATGACTACAAAAGCATTTTCAAACAAATCAATGAAACAACCACCCAGAACAAACGATTTCAAATTTCCGCTTCCGATCTACATTGAAAACGTGGCTAATACCAATAATGGTATGCTCGTAGTTTCCCCTTCCACGAGACTGGTTCCTCTGGTTAATTCCTTACTCTGTGGTATGCTTCTTTCAGATAAATTTGTTCGTAGGAACATAATATGTTTAATTTTAGGATAAATTCTATGTCGTAAAATTTTTGGAAGATAACTCTATTTCCACTGTTCATGCAAAATGGATTGTAATGGATGGACATAAAACTTTTTGTCGGTGGCCTAGAATATATAATAAACAATTAGTTTTAAAAAAAACTGATCCTTCTAATGAATGGACGAAATATGATATAAAAATATTATCCCAATTTGGTAAGTGTTGATGATGAATTTGACGTAACGAAATCTTATTTCATTATAGATTCATATTCGAAGCATTTCAAGAGGAAAAACGCCAAGTAAAGGTAGATACTACAGATTCCGAACAGGAGAAACCAATTGAAAATATTGATAAAAGAAGACGTCGTCCTCCAAAACATCATCAAGATTTTAATCTGGGAACTCCACCCGCTCTCTCATCTGAATCGGAAAACGACGACCGTAAGTTATAGTATTTTTCTCTTCTCTAAAACTATTTATATAATTATTTTAGTTGAATTGACGTCTAATTTTATAGAACACAAGTCCGACTCAGAAGTTTCATCTGCCAATGGTAGGTATAGAGAAATTTCTTATAATTTCGTTTTATATTTATTTTAGATAACGTATTACGTAATGAAGATATTACACTGATCGACGAAAACACACCAGTAGTGTTGCTAGAAGAAGCCCAATCAATACAAACTTGTAAGTGACTTAAAATAATAGAATGCTGTATTGATTAATTCTTTGAATGTAGCTAAATGTGAAGATCTCAACAGATATCTGTCAGATATTATTGCCAATCAAAATGATATCAAAGTCTCTCTAAGTATAATAATGGATCGTTTAAATCGACTAGATATCAGCAACAATAGACGACAAATGGTAAATGAACCGAGTCTTTTACCTAGTTTACCATGTGCAGAATTGACCAATCTGAAGGATCTTGAAAAGCTTCTAAATCAAAATGAAGTACGCGAGCAGCTGGTTAGACTTACTATTGTTTCATTTTTTAATCTTCTAATACTGATTATCTAGGAAACGAAGCTGTCTTGTGTTGGAGGTTTCAATAAACGAAATTGTGTAAACCGGTGTTTATCTGTAATATTCAATAACAATCTAGCTCAACAATGTTCCTGGACTGGTCAAAGGAAATTTTAAAATCAGAGACTTGATCTTAATCAAATGTGTTCTTGGTGAGTAATTTTACATTCTAGTTAATTAACTAAAACGTATTTTTCGTAAGTTGGAGTCAGAAGTAATTTCCCAAATGTAAGCGATCGTGAATTTGAAGAAGCGACGATGGATTGGTTTAGGCATTCTAAACAAAGATCTTTAAGAGACTCAAAGAAAATTAGTGTTAATTAGTTTGAACTTTCTTTAAAAGTTTCTCTCCTTTTTCATAAATATCTTACTATTATCTTTAATATTACGAAATTTTATTTTTGTTTGTCGTTTTTACATTTATGTATACATGTTGTTGGATTTATTTTTTATTATGTATTACTATATTACAATATAAACCGTAGTAGCAAATTTAAATTTGTATACTTCTAAGTTAACTTCATGTAATTCCTTAAACGTCACAACATAACATTTTATGAATGGTTATTATACAACGTCAAATGAACGATGCATTCAGTATGTCATTTTTACATCATTATATGTTGTCATATGAACGTTATTTAATATTATTACAAAGACATTATCAACTAACGTCGCAATGTAACGTTACTGAAGCGGACATAAGCGGTTAACACTACATCTATATAACGTTAATTCTATAAAGATGCTAACGTTATCATGTAACTTTGTGACGTCTAAATACCATTATTACAACATAATTTCGCGTAGTGGGTATTGAACTTAATGAACAAAGAGTTCGGCGGCGGCGCATAAAGGTGAGTACGGCCACGCCACGCAGTGCAATTAAAATCAGTTTTACTGGAAAATTTGTGATCGTAAATAAAGTTAAGAGAGTAATCTCGAAAATCAGGTTAGTCAGGTATAACACGGAATAAGAAAACCTCAAAATACTACGGAAGACACACAAAATACCGCTGATCGGCAACGTAAGAAGGAAAAACTGTGAAAAAGGGGTACCAGAAGCTGATCATAGATAACGCAGTGTATGTCTGGAATAAACAACAAAATAAGTTAATGCCAGCAAAAAACGTTTAGAAGAAATAGGAAAGGGTAACTGATAATTATGAAGAAAGAAGAAAAGAAAATAAAACATTTATACTGGGATCTTGGAATGTGCACTAATAGCACGAAACCTATGATTTAACAGAGGCGGAGAAAGATCCGATTTGGAACAGGCTTCCTACTAAAAGAAAATTTTGGTAAGGCTGTAATATATTATAAAGTTGCAAACGAAAGAATAAGTTATCTAAGATTAAGAAGAAAATAAGCCTGATAAACCTGCGTGCGCTCACAGAAGATGCATAGGAGGACAAGAAAAACGAATTTTACGAAGAAATAGAAACACTGGTGAACAGTATCCCAAACTTTAACATCAAAATAATTATAGGGGACCTAAACGCAAAATTTGGTAAAGAAGAAAGAAACCGAACGACTGCAGGGAAAGAAAGTCTACACAACATCACGAATGAAAATGGACAAAAACTTGTTAACTTTGCGGCGATAAAGCAGATGATTATAAAAAGCACAATCTTAAAAAGGAAAGATATTTATAAAGCCACCTGAATAAGCCCAGATAAGAAGATGGAATGTTGAGCTCTTACAAGAGGAGAATAAGAAAAAGGAATACATGAAAACATTAAACGAGAGACTTAGCGACTTAGTAATAACGGATGTCATACAAAAGAGCTGGGAAACCCTAAAAGAAAATATTGAAGCGGAAGCAACAAAATTAGACCAGAAAACCAAAAAGTGCGGGAAAGATTGGTTTGGTGCAGAATCTGAGGAGGTAGTAGAAACAAGAAACCAAAAACCATGCAAGACGCATCCTACTACAGGGCTACACTAAACAAAGAGAAGAGAGGTACACAAAAAGCAAGAAAAAAAAATACCCGAAATAAACCGACGGAAAAAAAGAAAACAGCAAGAGTAGGAGGGATGGGGGCATTCTGGGCCAAAGTTTCATGTTTAATGTAACTACTCTCTGTACATGCAATTGCACTAAGTACACGACGTGTACTTGCATGTGCGAAGAGTGGTTGCGGGGTGTACATGCGGTACTTGCATGCTTAGTACGTTTTCAATTACTCTCGGTACTTGCGGAGGGTGTAATTGCTTCAACTGTTTTCGCCGCCCCCCCTGATGAAGTAAGATGGCTGTTAGCAAGACTCCACCATCTTGTGGGTGGGTGGGTGGAACGTCGTTAAGGCGGTGATTTTGATTAGAACTGCGATATATTGGACACCGCCTCCCGCCGCGGTCCGGGTGGATTATTAAGCAGACATAGAGAGAATACCGAACATGTTGAAACAGGAAATTATGTCCTTTTGTAACCAGACTATCTCTCTCGATGATCGAAAGTGCAGGTGTTGCCTAATTATATATGCATAGGTCACAACAGGTGGATTTAATTAAGATGACCTCGAGAGCTAAACAAGTCGGACCCTAAAATTACATCTTTTTCTAACCTGTTTATCTCTCTCTAGTTGTTTGAAAGCACAGGTGTTCCCTAATTATATATGCGCGGAATGTAAATTACGTCTCACTCCTTAGCGATAGAATAAATTGAAGTGGTCATTAGTTTCTTTCGAGTCTTCGAGGAGGTGATTTCGAATGTTCTTAGTGTTATGAGCGATAAAATATGTTGTGATATAAAAAATTTCATTCAGCGTGCAAAATCACGTTCCGTTCCATTAAATTTGGATTCTGTGTCTACGTCGATCGGATTTTGTGGTGGCCGTGTTGAAGCAAAAAAATCGATGGATACGTTAAACACGGGGGACCAGCAGCAAAACGCTTCGATGGTCTTCGTGGTCTTTTGCCACGGAATACGACATGGCCAACGAGTCGCGGCTTTTCAATTTCAGCAACGCTTCGAACGAGAAGCTGGTGAACGCGACTTGCTACAAGCTAGACTATGACGATGATGGAAAATATATAGAAATCGGGTACAGTACTTATCTGCAACTTATACCGGTAATTAGAATTTGGAACAACCCAGAGTATAATGGTGTATGCGGTGCAAGCGGTCCGTACAATGTGCATTACAACGATCGAGAAAAAAACAATGTCCTGCTAACCATTGACGAATGGAAGACGCTAATGGGGCTCCGCAATCATCTCATGAACGACTTTTTCTGCAACACCGTCGACGAAGAGTTTAGACAGGAGTTTGTAGATGTTAATGATGGCTAATTATGTAAATGGCGGTGGAGGAGGTAACCCTATCTCGGTGATTAAAAAGGCCTACAATCAAGCGAAGCTGGTTGTTCAACATTTTGGCGGATAACGAAACATAGTAATGCCGCGTATCATCCCAATCCCTAAAAGTGGTGGAATATTACCATTTCTAATACCTCTATTTGCAGGGCTTTCTGCAACCGGAGCGCTTGCTGGTGGTGCCGCTGGAATAGCTACAGCCGTTAATGATGCTAAAAAACGCAAAGCAGCGTGCTGAAGAAGCTACTCGACATAACCGCACGATGGAAGCTATAGCCCTGGGGAAGAAAGGCAGCGGCATATACTTGAAGCCATACGGAAAACGCGGTTCTGCATTATATCTAAAGCCATACGCAAAGACCGGTTCTGCACTATATCTGAAGCCCTATCGCGGTTCAAAAAACTAATAAAGCTTCCCGTAAGAGCGTTAACCGATATCGATTTGCAAAAGTTTGCTAGAAGTGCACCATACTTTAGAGTTGTATTTACGCGCGATAATTTACCAAAAGATGGGCCTGCTGTGAACGAATCAGCGATTGTAAACTTGGATAGCGTTCGAGGACCAAGAACGCATTGGGTGTGTTATAAGAAACGAAGATCGAGAGTATGGTAATTCGGCAATGTAAAACCATCACCTGAATTATTCAAGTACTTTCGGGGATGTGAGATCTACTACAACTACAAAAAGGACTAGGAGTTTGATAGTGTAATTTGTGGGCATTTATGTCTTAAATTTCTACATTCGTAAATGTATACAAATTTTTATATAAATAAATAAAATATCTATACACATGTATCATTAATCAGTTACAATGTCGATAACATTCATTTTGGAAGGTGTTGGTAATACAGCGTCGCACGATTTTTATCCACCGATTGAATTAGACGAAAAATACAATCATGTGATTGGGCTGGTCGGATTTTTGGGTGTAATTCTATTCGAAATATTAACGACGGCAACGATAAATTATACTATATAGATAACGATACTGCTAAAAAATCTGCCTTCATATCCCTCACGGATCATACGAAATAGATAAACTTAACAATTATTTAACAAAACAACTGGTTGCTGATTATCGTACAAAAAACAAATAAGCTAAGAAGAGGGGGGGATTGGACGACTCCTCTATATTTAAACTGCGGGCAAACAATAATACTCTGAAATGCGAACTTCAGAGTGTTTATGCGATTGACTTTACACAACCGGGAAATATCGGTCGTATGCTTGGTTTCGAGTCCAAAATGCTCGCCCATAATATTAACCATAAATCTACCTTGGATATCCAAATAATAAAGCACACCAACATACACGTTGAGTGTAATATTATAAAAGGAGCGTACAGAAACGGGAGAATTGCAAAGACCTTATACGAAGTGGACATATCAGTACCACCAGGATATCGTTTGGATAAAATACCGAGCAATACCCAATATTTGGAGCTAAACACCCGCATTATAAGCAATATTAGCATCAGATTGGTCAATCAAAAAGGTGAACCGATAGATTTTGGCGGCGACGAGCCTTTCACTGTGAGATTGGAATTGAAGAAAGAATTATGAGATTAAAATTTAGTAAAAACACTTTTTCCGTTGTAAACTGTGGCGGCCAGATCTGTGGCGGTAATAAAAAAACAACGATTTCTATAAAAAACAAATCATTCGCTGGAGGATCCATTAATAAACAAGCCAACAACAACACATCATCACAGATATTTCGTGCATTATCAAGTAAGAAGAAGAAGAAAAATAAGAGCGATAACAATCACTTGACCAAAAAAAGAAACTTTTCTTAAAATCAATCGGTGTTAAAGTGAAACAATAGGCGAAAAAGGAAAAAAGATGAGCAAACAATTAAATATTTTCGGCGATGCTCATTTCTACGATTCAATCGTTACATCTGATATTTACACATTGGGTCCAATAGTTATGAACCATCAGATGAAATCAGAATTGCAATTCAAAGCCAGGATTTGATTACGGCTACTCTCGATAGTTTTCTATACATCGAGGGTTATATTACGTGAACACAAGCAGACGTTGCAAAATTGTGTGATTTAACAAACCATTTTGCCTGTTTCTTGTTTGAAGAGATTCGATATGAATTGGGTGGACATCGCGTGGATGTTAGCAGAAATCAAGGTATCGGGTCGGCAATGAAGGGCTATGCATGGATGGTCTCCATTGAATGAGAACACTCTACAAGTGCAATTCAGCGCAAACAATGCTGATTTGGCCAAAAATTTGGTGTTTGCCTGCCTCTGAAGCACATATTCGGATTTGCCGAACATTATAGACAGGTTATTGTGAATATGAAGCAGGAGCTTGTTTTGATCAGATCGAGAACCGATTTGGATTGTTATTATGGGGAGGCTGATGCGTCCATAACGTTATCGAAAATTCAATGGAAAGTGCCGCACTTAACGCTCAGCGATAGAGCAAAGCTGAAACTATTCGAGAAGATTAATAGAAACCCTGTAATCACCATGCCGTTTCGTCAATGGGAATTATACGAATATCCAGCTTTAAAGCAGGTTAAAACTGATACATGGCCGATAAAGACAATTAGAGAAACCCCGATGGGTTATTGTAGCTCTTCAGAAAAACCAAAGGAAGCGTTCAAAAAATGGTAAAGCGAGCGTTTTTGACAGTGGCAATATTACAGATATTAGATTACATCTTAATTCTGAGAGATATCCGTATGAATCCATGAATTTGGATTTTGGCACAAATAAGTATGCATTGGCTTATAGGAATTACATTAACTTTCAACGAGACTATTATGATCGAAATGAATGCAATATTGCCGGAGGGTGCGCCGGTTCAAATGTTACATCAACAATCTGCATTCCCACATTCGACTATCAACAATTAAAAAATTGCCCGATCTTTATAATCGACTGTGCCAATCAGAATGAGAACTTGAAGAATTCTACTGTGGACGTTAAACTGGAATTATAATCCGCAGCAAACTTTGAAAACAATATGGGTGCATACTGCCTAATAATCCACGATGCCCTTATCCAATACAACCCGATAACTGGCGAAGTCAAAAGGATGTAATATGATCAATATGCAAGAGAAAACGAAAAAAGAAGAGAAAAAATATTCATATATACACGATGTAATTTTTTGATAAATAAATAAAGTGCATGTACTCCTAAAATATCTTTAGTATGATTTAAATAACCTAGTCGATAAGGTCGAATTGAGAAAAATGAAAATTGTGACTCAAAAGTATAGATTACCAGTGCATAATAATGAATTAATGATGTTATGTAATAGCAGCGACAAACCGAGTAAACACGGTGTCTTACTACCGAATACAGTAAGAGCCATCATCGCAGGGCCATCAAATTCGGGAAAAACTAATGCAATGTTCAGTCTTTTAACTGAAGCAAACGGTCTGAAATTTAAAAACGTTTACGTCTACTCCAAATCACTAAACCAAGATAAATACAAGCTGTTGTATGAGATTTTAACTGCGATGCCTGAAATAGGCTATTATACGTTCAGTGATAACGAAAATATTATGGCCCCTAACGACGCAAAACCTGACTCTGTATTTATTTTTGACGATATTGCGCTAGAGAAGCAGGATAATATTAGGGCATACTTCAGCATGGGGCGTCATAACTCGATAGACTGTTTTTATTTGGGTCAAACGTATAGCAGGATACCCAAACAACTGATTCGAGATAACGCAAATGTTGTTATCCTTTTCCAGCAGGATGAGTTGAATCTGAAACACGTGTACGATGATCACGTTAGCCCGACAATTAGCATGCAGGTTTTTAAAGAAATGTGTGGTGAGTGCTGGTCTACGCCGCATGGTTTTCTAATGATTAACAAAGACGCTGTTGATATAAACGACGGACGTTATCGAAAGGGTTTCGACGAGTTTATATTACCTTAAATACAAAATTGTTTAGTTTGTTATTATAGTTGTGAGTTAAAATGGGTCAGATATATGTAGCAATTATGCGGCACTGTGGATAAAAAAAAAAGTACGATTTTCTACAATTGTAACTATCGAACATGCTCACATGTCATTGGAGCATAAACAGGCTCGTAAAGGACGCTGGCATTTTTATGCAATCGACCGAGCGAGGTTTGAAAAAGAATAAATCAGTGTGATGTCATACTAGCACCGATTCTCGATATAAAACATCGCGAAAAACATATGAATCAGAACCGCCGTAGTTGTGCGAATTTAGAAGCGTCTTAATATATATTGGTATTATGTGTTGAATTTGTTTAGTCCTCAAAGTTAACAAACACGCGTCACACGGTGCGAGTTAGAACAATGAATTCCAAAGAAATAAATTTAAAAAATAAGATACAGCAAGTTCGAGAATCGATTAGGAAAAAATACAACGCTCTTAAACGTCAACGTTTGGATGCCGGAAAAGCATTTGAGAATACGTATAAACCGATAATAACACCACTAACTAATATAGAGTCGTCAATTAATTCGAAAAATGCTGGTGGAAAGAACAAAAACTTGAAGGGCGAAGACGAATCAGCCAACAAAGAAATCGAAGCAGTTGTGGGTGCGTCGGATTCTTCTTCGAATGCTGAATTACCCACGTCTCGTTATGAATTAGAGAGATCGTATTCAAATTTACTAGAACGGCAGTATCATCCATTACCACAAAAATATATGGAAATGCTGATGAATGATACGCGAGGTGATAAAGTCGACTTTATGTATGGAGTTCATTACGACGCCGATAACAATAAATGGGTTATCGGAGATTCTGTTGTTGATATCCGCGATAAGGATCTTATTATTAATGGACGTTTGTATAAGGGCACGCCTGGCTTGTACGAACTGATATTTATGAAAAACCGGATAGAAAGCTGATTCACAAATCAGATGAGCTTAAGTATGTGAGCATTCTTTATGATACAAATGTTTATAGAAGAGCGTATGACCCCGACGCCCGATTAGAGCAAACAGAGGCATAAAATATACTGATACGATCAAACCATTATTACACAATCAGCGCAGGCGAAAAAACAGGCGCGTCGTGAACGAAATGATAATGATAGCAGTGATGATGATAGTGATGGATCTTTGTCGTATCATTCACCGTCAAGCGGCGTAGAGGGACAAGGTTTGTTTAAGAAATTCAGAAATAAACCCGTAGAGTACAGATACTGGAACAATGTTCACGAGTTGATGGATGAATTACAAGTTTTGTGGAGCGAGAAGACGGCTGGAAACAGTGGCGTCAGAAACGAAATAATATCAATTTTAGAAGAATTATACGAAGACGGCTACATCGAAAACATGCCTTATACTATATAACAGCAATCGTGTTGCATTTTATAGTTAATGTTCAATCGATACCCAAAACAATAATGTCGTCTATAGACAAATTTGGACGCTTGCATAACAACGCGAGCAATTGTGCAAACACATTAATCGAACCTCTAATTGCAAAAATTAACGCTATACAAAAAACAGTGAATGAAAAATCGCTACTCTTTTAAGTGCGCTACCGGGGTATGTCAAGACGAAAATGGATGCCGCATTCAAAGAGTTGTTTAATGAAAATCCACTTCTGAGAAAAACTAATCTATCAAATCGCTTGGTGCACATACATAATCGCATAGAGGAGCTCGCGACATCGCCAACCGCCTCGCCCATCTTGCGGGCAATGGAGAAACTCAACAATCGTATTGTAGAACTTGATGTATCAGCATCAGTGATAGGACAAATTCTGGTGTATTTAATGGAACACCTTAAACAAAAAAGTTGTTGCAATCAACACCTACCCTAGAGACGTTTATAAAGACATCCGGGGAGATACAAACTAAACATAAAGCATCGCTTTAACATGTCTGTTGATAAATTTGGGCGCTCCGTTATCGACGTCGATGTCGTCGTCGACTGCATCATCACTACGAGGTCCTCCCGGTGTAGGTTTTAAAATAACGGCCGACAACAACTACGACATGGAAAATAGAAGACTAATTAACATCGCAGACCCTCTCGATTTGCATAACGCAATCAATTTAAAATCTTATTTGGAAGATAAATATTTCTTTAACGAAATGCAACTGAGAAACGTCGGCTATCCACAAACTGGAACCGACGCTGCAAATAAGGCATACGTGGATGCAGCGAGTCGTGAACTTCAAAGTGCTATTGACGCTTATGCGAATACTATATACGCCGAATTAAAAATAGCGGTTAATAAAATAAATGACATCCAGCAAACGATCACTAAAGATATCAACGAAATTATTCAAAAAGTGATTCCCGATAATGTAAAAACAACGGTGAGCGTTGCCATAGGAGATATGTTTAAGCAATCAATTCAAGACAATCCGTATGTAAATGGACGATATCTGAACGAATTAAAATCCGATATCAAAACATTAAATGCTCGCCTAGATTCCGACGTTAAATCTAGAGATGATTCTATACGTAATTTAAGAACGGATTTGGACAAAATAAATAGTCTGTTGCAAAATTTAAGTGAGAACGCAAGCGTCAAGCGTAACACGCCGATAAAAAAATAACATGTCAAAGCAGCAGGTTGTAAATGAATTGCATAAGCCCGCTAGAAGAAATTTTAGACGCCGAAAAGTCATTATTAAAACTTACGATGATACGTGGGAATTAGATTTGGCTGAGTTCCAACCGTTTTCGCGATCTAATAAAGGATTTCGATACATCTTGGTTGTTATCGACCGTTTTTCAAAATATTTATGGCTGCGCGCGGTAAAATCCAAACGAGGCGAAGAAATTACTAAAGCAATGGCCGATATTTTCCGTAGTTCAGGACGCACGCCAAAAAATATACAAACCGATGCAGGAAAAGAGTTTTACAATAGCGCGTTTTCGAAACTCATGGATAAGAAAAAAATTAATCATTATTCAACGTATTCTACAAAAAAGGCATCTATAGTCGAACGCGTGATCCGAACTATAAAAAACCGACTCTATAAATTATTTAGCCTGCAAGGTAATTATCGATGGTATAATTTAATCGACGACGTCGCCGAAGACTACAACGATACGAAGCATAGAACAATTGGAATGAAGCCACGCAACGTAACACCGAAAACAGACTTGAGCCACGTATTTGGACGCATAAAAACGTTTTTGGATAAACCGCGTTATAAAGTAGGTGATATTGTTCGAATCTCTAAACATAAAGGTGCATTTTCAAAGGGGTACACAAACAATTGGACTGCCGAGTTATTTAAAATCACCAAAGTTCAAATTACAAACCCCGTTACGTATTTACTGGAGGATATGTACGGTGACCCGATTCGCGGAGGTTTTTATCAAGAAGAAATTATGAAAACTAGACACCCCGATGTATCAAAAAGTATTAAAACGACGCGGAAACCGTCTTTATGTTAGCTGGCTTGGCACAAAGAAAACAGCTGGATCAATACCAAGGACATTTTATAAGCGTTTTAAATACTTACTTACTTACTTATATGAATGTAATAGAAAAATCTGTAAATAAAAACACAAAAAATATTTGCATCTATTTATTTTAAAAAATCACGTGCGAGAAAACACAATCTAATTATAATTAAAATACGAATACATTTTAAAACACATGTGCACATAGAGCTAAAATTTGTTCAAATCCTCGCTAATTGATACGCATAAAACTTATTACTTACTCACATATTTTTAAACACATAAAACCTAAAAAAGTATGCTAATTATAAAATATGAACACGTTTTATGAATATCTACAAATTTTTTAAAACGCGCTAGTACACATCGACCTAAAATTGATTGAATTCAAACTAATCGATGTCCATAAAACGCATTCTACTTATTTTTAAGCATGCATATAAAACTTAAAAATATTGGTTACAATGCAACTTATTTCTAAGCGTAAAAAAATTTGCCTATAATTAAATATGCAAGAGCAACTTAAAATATGGCGCAATTTTAGCGGTACAATAAACACGAATATGATAATAGTAATAATTTAATTACAGATCAGATATTATCATGCAACTATTTTGGTAGCGAACAATGTCCCCACGCTAGCGTATTTATTCCATCTGATTGAACAAAACGTTTATTATCAGAACCTGACAGAGCGATTTTATTTTGGCGAATACTAAAAATATCATGCTTAAAAGAACGTATGTGACTTTGTCCTCGTACAATTGTAGCATTTTCAGTCAAACACTCTAAGTAATCGTCAAATGAAATGTTATTTTGAACAACCCTCTCTAAAACACCTTTAGCTTTTTTTACTGTTTTTACATTATTGTTTGCACTGGCTTCGACAATATTTGAATGCTGTATTTTGAAACTATATAATTTGGATTTCAAACCTATAAATTCTACCATTATCCTGCCCGCGTTTTCATCTTTCATTAAGCCCACAACCTTTTTATTGCGCCTTGTGATTCCGAAAACATTATTTTCTACATATTCGCTCGTATCAAACAGATGCGAATCTACTTTCATAGCGTCATATATATTACCAGTAAGATTATAAATTAAGCTATCAGTGTCTGTATACAACAGCTTGCAATTTACATGACCAAATTTCCCATCATGTATTCATAGTGGAAGCTATATAGGGGATTTTAGAAATATCTAATATAACCATACCGACATAAATTGGTTTATTAATAAACACTTCTGTTTTGCTCATCTCAATTGCTACAGTGTTATTGTCAAAGATTGTTCTACTATGAAAATTTGGCTGATTTATATAGTACCGCGCCCCGAAACGTCCGTTCCATCGTTGGACTATTTTTACATTTTTGTGGTTTCTAACGTTTTCCATGCTTTTTCCAAAAACCGCATTATTTAAAAGTTTGTACAGATTCTTTTCAAAGTCGTTTTGAGAATTCATTCTTAATCGCGTATTTAAGTCTATATACGGTTTGAGCCAAGCGGACTGATTAAATGAGAGAATTCTGTGAATTTGCTTTAAGACCATGCCGTGATTTAAACATTGCTGTAAATTTCTGTAATGAATTATATAGTGTGATTTATTATGTAATGTAGCTAGCAATTTTTTTTGTTTACAATTTGGCGGAGATTTATGTTCAGGGCAAAAGGGCAAATAATTATGTAAGTTGTGTATTTTTTCAGGGTAATCCATGTCGACTTCCAAAATATAACCTATGGATGAGTCGGAATGGATATTAAACAGGTCAAAATTAATGATTTCGTTGTTATTTAACCAATTGAAATTGCCTGTAGGCAAGTAGCTAGACATTCCCGTAGAATACAAATTATTGAAATCGTAGTACATCAAGTACGCATCGGGCATTGTTGGGTTATAATTGTTTAAATATTTATTATTGGCTTTACTATACCGCACGGAACATTGAGAAAGTCCTCCTCTTATACCTCTCTCTATAAACATTAAAATATCTATATCTGACAGCAATTCTAATTCGATTTTAGTGTGCTTTAGCATGGCGTCCCAAGCATATGCAGGAAGACTAATATAATATGCAGGATCAATCGCGTATGTTGAAATACATCGATGTCTAAAATTTTGAAACACATCCGCCAGCAAAAGAACATCGCATTTTAAATATAAATCTACATAATCGCCTAAATTTTTTAAATTGAATGTCTTCCATACTGTTTCCGCGTGTTTATAATCAGAATCTGAAATGTTTGTGTTTGTTAACTTATCAAAAAATCATCTTTACTAGGCAACGCGACAATGTCCGTCAATTTTTCATAACAATCTAAATAACTGTAACACATAACGCCTTTTCTCGCGACCAAATTAAATTTATTTTCACACAAATCTGAAAATTGCGTTTTTGAAATACAAAGCTGGTTTATATCTAAATATGAAGCCAATTTTTCTAAAGAACTATTCAAAAACCTAAATGAGTCGATAAATCTAAATTTCATGTTGTTTGCAAAGGTTGCTTCAAATCCGATATATTTCTCTTTAGTTAAGGGCACAACGTAAATACTCTTGCATTTTTTAATTAGTCTCCTGATAAATATATGACCGTCGTAATTCGTTAAAGAGTGAAAAACTACTGATATTACTTTTTTTATCTTGTAATTTAGATTACAACTTTGATGCGCGGCAAATCTGAAGGATCCATTAATATGTTTGTGGTCGCGAACTTTGATATCGTTTAATCGAAATGTTTTTCCGCATATTCCGCAGTTTGTTGCACGTTCAAATTCTAATTTTTCCGCCTCTGTTAGTGGCGACATGGGAACAACTTTGTCGAAATATTTTTTAGAAAATGAGTTTGATATTTGAATTAATTCGTCTATAAACCACTCATCGCAATCTAACCCCTGTACTGCCTGTAGTAGGACACGCTGCTATCGAAAGCACAGTGCAAATAATAACCTACGCTAAAGGGTTGGTGATATTGAAACTTATCAATTAAAGAAGAGCTATCGTCATCATTTCGTTTTATTAAGAGGCATTCAAAATCCGCATATATAATAAAAGGTAATGACATTTGATTCGCGTAATTTTTAAATACGACAGTTGATCCTTTTTTTGGCATGATAACTTTACATTTGTTTAAATTTATACATTCTAATTTATGTTTTTCCAAACGCTCAGAGCTAGAGAAATAATTTAAACAACGCTCGCATAAATAAATTGCATGGTGATGCTTTGTGGCTTGTGATCTAACAAGTCGCGATAAATGTTTGATTAGACAGAAATGGAATTTAATACTGGACTTACAACTATTATTGGAATCGGCTTCATCTCGGGTTGTGCTGAGATCTGCATCGGTGCCGCGGCTGCATGCATCACCATCTAAGCCGCTGGTACCAGAATCTTGATCGTCCCCGTCTTCACCACAGCTCTCGTCATCCTCGTCGCTGCCGTCGTCTTCTACCTCGTAGCGGTCCTGTACCATCAGCAGGTTGACATGGTTAGACTTCACGTTTGATGTAAGATACGTGGGCACCGTGATAAACTTTCCGTTCTTCTTCTTTTGGAGCATGTACACATTGATTGAAATATTGTTATTTTGGCGCTCAAATTTCGGGATTTGAACCAACGACATGGGTTGCTTGATGCCCTCCAAGTTTAATTTTTCACTATAATGAGGATACGATGTAACACGATGGGCTTTTTTTCCGTTGTGCGGCGGCCAAAGAGCAGCAATAATGGACCAAAAGAAGCAGCCATTGTCCTTGTTTTGAATGTTAATTACGGCGTGTTTGAGCGCGATTTCACGAGGCAGGGGCAAATAAGAGGAAGCGTGTAGAATGTCTCCGCATTTATTGATATTGACGCCCAAGGATACGATACGACAAAGTGCCCACCCGGAGTCTTTTTCGTCAAAATTTTCCATCTTTTTCATCAGAGATTGTACGACATTTTCAGCAAACCACACAGCAAAACCGCTTTTATTCAACGTTTCGTTGGCTTTGTTCATCAATAACAAATAATTTTTAGTTGAAAAGTTTTTGATGTCACGCGTTTCACTACCGTCTATTGAATTCTTTAGAAACTCACCAGATAACACGAAGTTTATTTTTATATTTTGTTTCTGCTTTCGAAACAAAATTATAAGCCTTCGACATAATGCCGCCAGACAGTCAGAAAAAAATGGTTCGACGTATTTATGTCTTAAATTCAGGATGATGCTTGTTCTAATTCTGCACGAAAAGGCGGATTCGGTATCAATCCAGCAGATTCTGCTAGTCCGGTTCTTCTTTGTTGACTTTTTCTTCTTTTTTAACTCACATAATAAAGTTTTATATATCAGTAAATTCGAAATAAACGACTGAATAACCTGCCTTGATGCCGTGTTTTCCAGAACACTATCCTTTTGCACTTTTGATGCCAAGCGAATGTATTTGCGCACCAGTTTTAAAAATATTTCGATTTTTCGATCGCACTTTTTTTAGTTAATAAATTGTAAGAATATTTTATTTTTTCTATGGCACTTGTTGTTAAACTATTTAACGACATTTTAAAGTTAATTTTCACTATTGCTATTAATATATTCACATTTATTGTGCAACTAAAATTACGTTATGTTTTTGCGCTCTCGTGTGATGCCCGCATCGCCTCAAACTACTGCTTGCAACTAAATTGAAGCAGCTCGATGTTTGCCCCGTAGAGCCGGTTTTCGTTCCTACCCTCTTCATTGTTAGCGGCGTATTATTTTTTTTTATTTCGGCAAGCCGCTGGTCCGTAAAATAGCTCTCGAGGCGCTTCGGAAGATAATAAAAATTATTTGCTATAACTACTATAATTGCTCTTCCGAATTTTCCGACAACGGCGCGAATATCATTAATTAGATATTCTTTATGCAGCTCGAGGTCTTTAATTAGGCCTCTACTAGCGTTATCGCACTGACCCACTTTGTTAAGTTCTGCGAAGTCGATTGACGAAGTCATTGTTTTAACAAGTCACACATATATGAGTCTTAACCTTTTAGAATGCGTTGATATACTGTAACCCCTCCCTAAAGACCCTGCATTTTTGGATTTTCTCACGGGCTGTATAATTTATTCCGTCTGGCTTTTAATTAATCCTTTTGATATAAAACTAGAATGTAGCTTCATAAAACGACCCAAAACAATAAAAAACATTTTTTTGACTTTCCGATAGTTGTACGCATAATTTTACAGCGTTGAATATTTTCTATTTAAACCCTTTCATAATAAATTAGATAGATAAGCGCGTCAATCAATAAATATTGTTTTTATTACCATGATAAATATGCGTGGTTGTTTTTGTTTTAAGAGATTAAATAGCTTGATAATGACGAAATCAAATATATTTTTCGTTTAAATTTTATTGCACCTAATTAAAAATATTTTTCTCCGCTGGTGCCGCTGATGGCACAAACTAATATTTTTGTAATTAGTTGCAATGAAATACAAAAATTGATTAGCTCCTCAACTTAAACATACAAAATTATTTCGGTGATAATAATTAAACATTCAATTTATGTTGACGACTTACGATATAATTTCACGTATCGAGACCACCCATTAGAAGGTATTTCGAGCCTGACGCCAGAAACATACGTCGGTGTCAAAACCATTTACCGAAATTCCAACGATGCCCTTATCTATCTAATTTATTACCGATGCAGTTGGATATTGGCTGTTTGACGTTTTTCTAGAAAATTATTGCCTCTTCCATTGTAGAGTGTTTGAGAAAGCTGTACATGAAACATGGCATGCTGTTTGTAAATAAATGGGACGCCGTGTTTAATTGCTTGGGCCAGCCTAATTTCTAAGGCTTCACACGGCCAAAAATGTTTCGAGTCTCGACAATGCGGCGACATGACCATCTAATTTATTACCGCACCTGCCCTATGCATCTTGCCTTAAACCACGTTAATTTCAAAAAATGTGTATGTTAATTTAATCAAAATTTGTTTTATAAGATTTGTTTTATAAAATATGATTCAAATGACGCTCGTTACAAAACATCGCCAATAAGCTAAAAATTTGGAGCAATTTATATAAAGACGACATTATTGCTATTTTATGCAAAATTTACATAATATGGGTTTTGCAATTCCACCTTTAATATACTATATTAATACTATAAAATTTAGCGTTAAAGAGTAAATACAGACTGTTAATGTAAAATTTCAGCAGTTTTATTCAAATGTAAATCCAAATACGTATTATCATTATTTTGGTGATTTAACTACCAAAATAATGATAAAGTAACAAAAAAAAAAATTTAGAAATCAAACAAGCTAGAGAAGGCTTAAAATTAACTATTGGACTAATTGTGTAATTAAGCTTATTATTTGTGTTTTTATTTAAAACATGTAATTCTGAAATTTTTGACCGCTATTTTATGCAAAATTTACATAATATGGGATTTGCAATTCCACCAATATGCTATATTTGAATTTTACGCAAAACATGTAATTCTGGAAATTTTTGTGTTTGATATTTTAACAGAAGAAATTTTGAAGATTAAAGCGAAATCTGTAGAATTGAATAAATAGCTTTATTCTGAAGCACCGCACAGTGTCCGCTGTTTGCTTATTATAATAAAGTTATTAGGATTAATTTTATTTTTAATCAACTTAATTGTTTTAGAAAATTCTGGTTTATCGCGACTTTCTTTAAAAAGTTTTACTTCTGAAGGTATATATTAGTACAAATTATCATATATTAATGTTTAACGATTTCCTTAATTTTTTTATGTTTTTCATTTTTCTAAGACAGAGATCCCTCTTGCTTGTTTCTTTTTCACAATGCCCTATGAACACAATTCTGTTGACCGTCAGGGTGTATTCTTTTTCACGTTAACCAATAAAATCGGTTTCGGCCAAAAAATTAGGGTTGAGGGTTTGTCTGAATTGCATCTCATATTGCGTCTCTTTTGGGTTGCTTATAAAAGCGAAAATTTTTACGTTTTGGGCCAAAAAATGCCACGTCGTCGAGCAATTAACGACAACGCAAAATGTCGGTGTGTGTGGTTGATGGGTCCCACACTCGTCCCCCTGGGGATGATGGACGACCACCTCCGGAGGGTGCACCCCCAGGAGTTTGAGCGGCGCGAACAGGCCCGCTTGGGCGTTGTTGTAAGTATTTTTTTTTATTAAACCATACCGTTTATATAAAATTCATTGCTTTTAAACATGTGAAATTTTCATTGCACGTTTTGATAATAATTTTACAAATAGCCCGTTGCACCAAGCCGCCAACGCCCAACGAACTCGCGAAAGGCTCCGTGCGCGGCTCGCCGCTCGTAGCTCCTGGAAGATGCATTGGCACCACCAGCACCACCACCGCCATCCCCGGAGGAAGCACCCCACCGTCGACACCACCAGGGGCCGGCGTCACATAATTTATATATATTTATAAATTAAAATTTTGTTTTAAATAAATTAATTGCTAAACGTTTTATGATTTATTTCAAACAACTGCGTAATTTATAGGTGTTTATAGGTGGTCGATAAAAACAAGTGTTTTCAGATTTTCGCGCTTTCAAATAAATAAGTCGGTTCAATTTTAAACTAATAAGAGCTTAATTGTGTTTGTTATTAATATTCCTAAGAAGCGACGATTAAAAAACCACAAAACTAGGTTCCAACTTGATCGGTATTTTCTCTATGTCTGCGTAATAATCCACCCGATCATCGGCGGGAGTGCGGAGTCAACGACATGTAATTATAGTCGGCCATCTTGCATATCATTATCAAATATATCACAATTCTAATCAAAATCACCGCCTTAACGACGTTCCACCGCCTCGAGAGGCGGCGAATTATCCAATCATCGCACTCTTATCAACAAGTACTCGAAAAGATGACCCACCCACAAGATGGTGGAGTCTTGCTAACAGCCATCTTACTTCATCAGGGGGCGGGCCGAAAAGGGTTGAAGCAATTACACCCTCCACAAGTACCGAGAGTAATTGAAAATGTACTAAGCATGCTTGTACAACATGTACACCCCGCAACCACTCTTCGCACATGCAAGTACACGTCGTGTACTTAGTGCAATTGCGTGTACAGAGAGTAATTACATTGAACATGAAACTTTGGCCCAGAATGCCCCCATCTCTCCTACTAGCAAGAAAAAAGAATAGAAAAAATAGAAATATCGTACAATAAAAGGAACCTAAAGAAGTTCTATAAAGATCTCAGACAAGAGAAACACGATAGAGATACCAGGCGAAGGCAGTAGCAATAAGAAATAAAAAAGGAAATATATGTATAAGTAAAATGTGTGTCTTACGACATCTCGTGTAAAACATTGACACGATGAATAGTATAAACTAAGAAAAATGCCAACAGTTAATTGTAACGATATGTGTGCGTTTAAAGTATACTCCTCTGATGAGCTCATAATAAGAGCGAAATGCTGCATCAGGTGTTCTTTCGTTGCGTGTTATGCTTCTGTACAAGTTTTACTTGGCTTTATCGACACACGTGTGTTTCAAGCATTAAAGCTATCGCTTACATAGCGCTATGCACTTTAAACGCACACATGTCGTTACAATTAACTGTTGGCATTTTTCTTAGTTTATACTATTCATATGTGTCAGTGTTTTACACGAGATGTCGTAAGACACACATTTTACTTATGTTCATTGCTCCACGAGAGTTTAAATGACCAACCGCCGTCTTGTACAGTTCTATACCGCACTTAAGTATAATCCTCTGATGAGCTCATAATAAGAGCGAAATGCTGCATCAGGTGTTCTTTCGTTGCGTGTTATGCTTCTGTACAATCTTGGCTTTAACGACACACGTGTGTTTCAAGCATTAAAGCTATCGCTTAGATAGCGCTATGCACTTTAAACGCACACATGTCGTTACAATTAACTGTTGGCATTTTTCTTAGTTTATACTATTCATGCGTGTCAATGTTTTACACGGGATGTCGTAAGACACACTATTTACTTATGTTCATTGCTCCACGAGAGTTCAAAAGACCAACCGCCGTCTTGTACAGTTGTATATCGCACTTAAGTATAATCCTCTGATGAGCTCATAATAAGAGCAAAATGCTGCATCAGGTGTTCTTTCGTTGCGTGTTATGCTATTGTACAAGTTTTACTTGGCTTTATCGACACACGTGTGTTTCAAGCATTAAAGCTATCGCTCAGATAGCGCTATGCACTTTAAACGCACACATGTCGTTACAATTAACTGTTGGCATTTTTTAAGGAAACCTGTTATCTCCTTTGCTTTTCAACATTGTACTAGAAGTCATACTGCAGAAAAGCCACATAAACACTAATTACAACATTTTAACGCAATTATATCAGTGCTTGGCTTATGCTGATGATGTTATAATTATGGCAAGGACACAAGAAGAACTCAAAATGCTAATCAGGAACCTAGAGAACACATCCGAAGAATATATGGTCTAAAAATGAACTACGAAAAATCACATTACATGATACTAGGCGAAGAAATAAAGGAAATAATCAAGACCTCATAGTAACAAATATAGGAACTGGACAATACCTTTTTAAGTACACAGAATGTGTAGTATATTTGAGGGTAGAGGTAATAACAAAGGGAGAATAACAGCGGAAATAGAAAAACGTCTGGCAGCAGGAAGTAGAGGTGCAAGCTCTATTAAAAACATACTAAATAATAAAAACACTCCCCGATCGCTAAATATCAGAGTGTATAAAACAATAGTGAGACCGATAGTGCTATACGCGAGTGAAACCTGGACATTAACAAAGGCAGACACTGAAAAACTTGAGATCTGGGAAAGAAGGATCCTTAGGAAAATATATGGTGGAGTGCAAGAGTTAGGACAGTAGAAACAAAGGACTAATGCTGAACTGGAAGAAATGTATAAAAGCCAGACTTTAAGCACCATTGCACGACAAAACCGATTAACATGGCTAGGGCACATACAAAGAGCCGAAGGAACACACGCCAATCTAGGAAGCAGTAATGAAGGGGAAGACCAAATATAACCTGGTGGGAAAATGTAAAGGAAGATTTACAGAAAACGGGAATCCAAAATTGGAAACTACAAGCGCAAGATAGAAAACAGTAAAAAAAGACAAATCAAAAGCCATAGACCTAAAGGCCTGTCATCGAGCTGATGTATATATTGTTACGGTTCAAATTGCTAGAACCCGAACGTAGGTCGCAAGGTTTTTAAGTAAATTGTTGTCGGGGGTTGCACGTTACGACGAAAATTATTCACAAAATTTATCGAGACGACGAGTGGACATCTTGTGATTTTCCTTCTATTGGGCGGTTGTCGGCGTGTTTCGTGAAGCTAAAAGTTTACACGTAAAATATTAATGTGGCTTCAATAATTGCAAGTTAAATTGGTGCGTAAATAAAAATCCGACCGCATTCGCCGTAAGTGATTTCTTTTTCTATATCTTTTGTTTGTCTCGTGGTTGTATTAATTCTAATTACAACGTATGCTTTAGCACGTGTCTTGACTTCATATTCTACTTGTGTATTACCATCTGGATAATTCCTGAGGGTGCTGGAACGATTAATTAAGAATCCTTGGTAATAAAAACGTGACGACTACTACGGTTTTGCCTACATCGAAGCTACCTACGGCCGATGAACTTAACCGGCTGAAGGGGTCTTTCACGCTGCGTGCCTGCTACTTGGAGGGAACATACCTGCTTTCCATCTAGTTCTCCTAAGAAAAATCCTGTGGCTACCGTCTAATAGCTGTCAACTGCTGTCGTTAGCAACAACCTTCCTTATTGGAACTACATGCCTCAGTACACAGCTAAGTTTATTGTTTAAGGAACCTATTCACTTTGCATGCGTATGAAGCTCACGTACATGTGACATTAAACGGGGTTTGAATCCCTAGTATATAAGCAAATTTTTATTCGGGGTAGACTCCATCCACCGACGTTCGGTTTTGTTGTCACCAGCTCCATAAAGCTTGGACGCTTTAGTTAAAGTAGGTGAAGCTGAAACAAAAAAGCCTTTTGGGTTGGCGGGAGCTACTTACCATACTAGTCCAAGTTTAATTTTAGTCACCGTGTGTAAATGACGTGTGTACGTCAAGTTTCCTTAATCATGAATCATCAATTGGTACGCTAACTTTAATTTGGGGTGTAACAAACAACAGCTTAACTCAATTTAGACATATTTGATTGCGAGCTTTAATTAATTTGTTGTTGCTAACAACAAATCCTGTTGGTCGGTTTTATTTCTCTCTATTACCCAGCAGGTGGCGCTTTGTTTCCTCAAGGACCTCCCTAACTCACCGACTAAGCCGGACACTGCTGTGCTAACTCTTACAAATACGGGATCTTCCATGAATTTAGTGCGCTATTTTGAGCCAAATAGTATTGTTCTTTTTTTTTGTCTAGGTTGTATCGCTAGACCCGTCACTTTTATTTATTTTTATTATATACAACTGTTACAATATATTTATTTTGTAAAACAAAACAACCGCTATGTTTAAAAGTCAGGATCGCATTCAAAAATTTATGTGTTAACAGTGATAAGATCCGTACTTAAAATATTTTTATGTAACATATTGAAACACTTTTGAATTGATTTTTATTTCATTATGACGAGAATTTTTACAAATATGTGGTTATTACTTTTAAAATGAAATGGAACTTTGTTCAAAATTTCGCTTTATGATTTCAATTTTACAGGTTAGGGTTCTTAGCACGATCTATCGCCTACAAGCGCCAGTTAACATTGTTACACGCGTGGACTCTAAAATGCCCATCCCCGAGGCGTTTTACAAATCGGCATTAAGTTTGGACATCCTTTAAATGTTTATAATATACTTCAGGTAAATTTTCTATTGTATTAAAAATCCGACGCAAAACCCTTTAATCAGTTTCGTATAGAAATAGGTCCAATTCTGCCCACATATAAACAACGATTTTCAAAATACATATAACAAAGAATTATCACAGAAACGTTGCATTCGATTATATATTCATTAAACCATACAAGATCGCACGATTACGATATAAACTCAACCTCATCAATCTTCAACAAATTGTTTAAATTTATATTAGTTTAAGGTCTGATTTTTTCATCCCAGTTAACTTTATCAGTCGGTTAACTACTACCACAAATTAGATAGGAAAGTCCTGTGTTATCTAGGTTGACTGTCTTCAGCGCTCGCAACGGTTATGGGAAAAAGTAAAATAAAAAACGGGAAAATTAAGTTATAAGTGTACCTGCTAACATCTTCTCGACTTCACCAATAAAATTCTAAAAGTTCAAATAAACATAATCAAAAAACCGAATCGTATTTCATTTACAAAAAAAAGAGAGCCAAACAATATCGGATGACTTCTTTTGGCCCACCTAGTATTATTATTTTTTAAAACAACTGCATAATGCCGCTTCGATGCTTGCACCTTTGTCAAAAATATATGGTGCTGTCACTGTTAACCTAAAATACACGACAACTCAGAAAATACTTTCGCATTTCAAATAAAACTACTTCTTCCCCTCAACGGATGCGGGAAAAAGTAATAGCAAAGCCAATCCATTATTTTCTAAGTCGCGTTTCTAAGACGATTAACCGACAGATAAAATTAACTGGAGATGAAAAAAATTAGTTCTTAAACGAATATAAATTATAAAATAATAATTAAACAATATTTGTGGCAACCACTGACCAGTGGATTTTTTGTATCGAATCTGCATAGTAATTGATTAGACTCGGGCAAACTAATAAGATATTTTAGAATGCATTTAAAAAATGAAAATAATTGGAATGAGTCCTCCCAAAACGTGTTAAGACAAATGCGCTTAAACAATAAAGGTCGTTACAGTAATTACTTAAAGTTTTAATTTAAAAACATCGGTGAATACGGTTCAGTGACATTGTTAAATAATGAAACGATAAAATGAAATGGTGAAACTGGTGAAAGTGTTTTGCGTTGGTATTTTAATAGTATAGAATATTAAAAATTATCTTGGTCAAGAGTGGTTGTGGAATGTAAAACGTTTGTCTTAGTTTACGTTTGAAATAATTATGTCACTGTCACACTGACATTTGTTCATTATTGTTTTACAACTGAAATAAATAGGTATGAAATTTGTAGGTTATTGATGATGTCAGTGTGACAGTGACATAATTATTTCAAACGTGAACCAAGACAAACGTTTTACATTCCACAACCACCCTTGACCAAGATATTTTTCATATCCCGGTATAAACATTTAAATGCCTACTTGTAAAACACCTCGAATGTGGGGTCCACGCGTGTACACTCATGAAATTTAAAACTTGGACACCACAATTTCTGTAAACAAAAGTTTGCACATTGTGAAACGGGCTTAAGGGTATCATTTACAATTCTAACAGCAGGTAGTCTCAGCAGGGGTTATCTTATAGAAGGACTGTAGAATGAATCATTACACTAAGCACGTTTTAGAAAATAGGTAATTTACGTTGCTTACTTAATTTTTTCTTTAAAGAATATATTTGAAGGTATCGCTAATTAAACACCATAGCTCGATTAATTATCGAATCAAAATTTTGTTTAGGAAATGTTTACAAAATAAAATTAGAAATAATTTTGATTTAAAAACGTCTACAAGCAATAACTTTTAAATTAAATCAAAAACTAAACATGGTTATTTGGGTTGACTGATTATTACTTATTTTTAAATAAATCTAACCTACTAATTATTGTAAGTTATTAAAAAAAATCATTAAACTCTCTATTCATAATATTTAGTCCTTACAAAATGTATATTTTATGACGTTTCATTTTTTTCTGTAGTTAATATAAAAAGTGAAAATAAAAACTAAGGCAATTCTTATTGTCAACGTATATATTTAGTTTTTGACAAGAATTTATTACATAATTATAATTAAGATACCAAGTTATAGTTTAAAATTAAATGAAAACTTTTTTTTAAATAAAGGTATTACTATATAAATAAATATAAGAAATCAATAATGGGTGTGACCTCCATTATTATTGATACATTCTTGGAGGCATCTGCTCATTGACGCTATCAAGGTATCAATATAATTAATATTAATCGTTTCCCATGCGGTATCAATGGCTGCAATTAGTGCATTACGGTTTACTGGTATAAAATTTGGCCCTTGTTGTCTTCGGATAACAGCAAGTATTCGAGCCCAAACATTTTCGATAATGTTCGTTAGGAATAAAGTAGAACATACTGGGAGAAATACCACTAGAGTTCAGAAACGCAAAATTATTGGTTTTTGTATCTACTTGTTTTTACGTGTTCAGTTGAAAAGGATTTTAAATAAAAATTGGTTTTCAAATTTTTCAATTCAAAAGGCAACAAGTTACCGTGTTTTTTAGGGAAAGTGGGTTCCACTAGACCTTCAAATTTAAATTCACTTGGTAATAAAACCTATTCCTATTACTTCTAAAAATAAAAGTACTAGATTTTAGCTTGAGGTGTGTTGTCTCCCGACGCGGTGCGGATAATACGTGTATAATACACTATTCTTTTCTGTGACGAAATAAATGACAATTTAATATTGAAAAATCATATTACAATAGAATTAGAAAATTATTGAGGGAAATTTGGTGTTAAAAATAGTACTCACTTTTTTCCCGAGGGAAAAAAATAATTTACGAAAAGTGACACTTTGTTATCTGTTAGTAGAGATAAAAAGTTAGGATTTTACTCTTTGAAACTGTATCAAAATATCATGGTTTCGAATTAAAATAGTTTAATTAAAGTAAAATAGCTCATTAATTATAAACATTGTTTCAAAAATTACAATTCCAACTGATCTAAAATAATAGTAATAATTTACAAACAATTTACACATAAATAATAACGTACCTAATACAATGCTATACATAAAACATATCCAAACATTTACACTTATTTATGCAGATAATATTCTTATTTTACGGTGTGGTTTTGTGACATCACTGTAATTATAGCTATTAGAAATATGTTTATTAGCCTCCCACTTTAAGGTTCGATATAGTTTTATTTTAACCAACTGATCGATAATTAACAGTTTATGAGTGTCGCATTCTCTGAACCATGAATTCACACTGCTGTTGAGACATTTTTTTATACGGAGTTTAATTTTTTCCAATAAACCATAATCTGTTTTAAAAAGATGAAATTCTTCAGTAAAAAGTTTCAATAAAAAAACACAAATTTTGAGAATTCGGGTGATGGTCTGTGTAAGTATTTAATTCCATCAGATTTGCTGTAATCTTTATATAGCATTTCCTTACACGTATTACAATGTACTTTTTATATATGTAGTGACTTAAATAACCCGCAACATACGACACTGAACAAGATTCTAAAGAACTATTAATTACGACATTGTCTTCATTGATTTTGTTCTCCAGACAGGTTCTAGACGATCTCTTTGTTTCATTATTTTCTACACTTTCATTTGTCCCAATTTTGTTATCCTCTTCCTCATAGTTAGTGTTAAATTGTTCATCTATACCATATAGTATCTCGTCGTTATCTTTTCACAATTCCCTTGTTCTATTGGTATTTGCAAGCGAATGTGCAAGTTATGTTGTAATGCAAGCCTAAATTCGCGGGCAGACGGTTGGGCATTATAACCTCCTCTAGCACGAATCATTGAAAAGCATTTTCTAGAGGATCTTGATTTATTCGTGACGTTAAAAAGTACAAAGTTCCTTCTCCCTTTAAGTCCTCCCACAGACTTAAAATTGAATTTATAGTCCATTGGAAACCTGCGATACAGTATATATTTTTTCTTTCTACACCGTTCTCATAAAACTTGATGGAATTGAAGTATTGTACAGAACGTTTCAACGTTTCGCATGGCATGTCTTTAAAAACTGAAAGACCACGCTTGTAGGGATTCGGATCATTTACTGAAAAACTATTTAAACAGTCAAAAATGTTGTTAATTGTTTTAAAAAAGATGCAGTATCTAACGCCGTATTACTTGTTAATTGACCCGTCATCACAGCACTGCTAATTGCTGCAGATACAGAATTGCTAAATACCTGAGCGGCGTATTTAACACGCATCTTTTGAAAATTTGATGGGTTAATATGTTTGTCCGTAATTTTAACATGGATCTTGCTACACTGCTACACTGATCAATATAAAAGTGTTGACAAAATCGGTCCACTGAATTTTTTATTGTTGACGACTATTTCCAGTTTGCTGTTCATGACATTGTTCCTTAAGCTTTTTAGTAAATGAGGAGGATCATACGCTACATATATTTTGTTATTGTCGATTTGAATTGTTGGATTTTCTTTTGTGGCGCCTAGACAAGATAGAGCACTTCTGTTATTAGATCCTTGGTCGCAAACTAACGCTCGAGGTTTCAATCCAATTTGAAACAACTTATGCATCACTTGCTTTATAAGAGTACATAATATTTCGCTTTTAACTGAACCACTACTGAGAAAATAACAAAATGGAATTTTCCAATTATACAATATTCCTCTCAAATAAAAACCAATCCATGGTTACTTAAAACGGTTTACGTCCTAATTCCCCTAAATCTTGATATCCTTCGACGTAGTCCCAATATTGGTTATAATTTAAATTTCGTTTTAAAGTAATTTCGTCACACATTACCACGCACTGCTTTTCTTTGTCTGTCATTCCTTCAACTTTTTTTTAATTTTTGTATAAGAACATTATTTGTCCCCGATCTTAAATTAACAATTTTCAACCACGACTTGATTGTTGAAATTGCTGGCAAAACAAATCCTAAATGGTTCAACATAAATTTGTAAGCGGTAGGCGATTTATAATACAATGATAATGCCAGTTGTTTTTCTGAATCCTTCCATGGAGTTCGTGTTCGATAAAAACATTGCATATTAATAAATGTCTTCAAAGCCGGTTTTTGTTTTTAAAAGACCCGAAATTGTGCTGTTTTGAAGTTTGCGCTTCAATCTAAATATTTCACACTTTTGACTATTCAATTTATTTTTAAACTTTTTAATTTTAAAAGAAACGGTTGTCTGTATAGGTTTATCAGAACTTATACTTGCACTGATTGTTGCACTTTGAAGAACATTCACAAAGGAGGCATCACTAACTGAATCGGCGTTGTTCTCAATTTTTTTCTTATTGGCTGACAGAAAATAGTTGTAATTACGTTGCAAATACTTTCCGCTAGAAAATATATTTTCATAAGTTCGCACATTATCAGATTTATAAACTGTCAGAACTTCTGGTGATTTCTGAGTAGGATTTCTTTCTTTTCTTTAAAAAAATTGAGTTTTGAGAACGTTAAGATACTTCTCACCACTGGGTACCTACCAGACCGCTACCAATAAGTATTAGCAAATTGTCATTGCTGAACAAAAATTATTACTTACCCGAAACAAACTTCTTAGGAACTGCAGTAATATTAAGTTTCTTCTTCGCAGCGGAAGGATCTCGAAAACTACTAGATTCAAAATACTTCTCACAGATTAATTTATTTCGTAATAAATTAAGATCATCTAGTAGTACTAGCTTTGAATTACCACAATTCATCACCCAAATTTTGCATCTATTTAGACAATTAGTAGGAAACCGATAAAAGCCGAAAACCTCTTAAACTGAGCACAACAGGAAGACTAATTAATTTTCGGTTTTGTTGTTAAACTAAAAGTGGTGGGGTATTATTACTTTCGATTATTTTGTGTTCTTTTGATAGTATTTTGTAAATGTTATTACCATTGTTATTAGTAAAGCTCAGGAAGTACATACTTAAAACCAATCTTGATTGTAATATTTTCATTGTAACAAATAAACAGATAATCATTAAGCTTTGCATAGATGCTTCTTTAATGCGTTTATCATATCTTAAAATATAAGTACACCTAAAGTTGATATTGAAACAAATGTATTACGAGGAGTCTTCCGGATTATCGTTTATGAGTCACATTCCTTATCGGCTTAGTCAGAAATTCTACAATTGCATACTTTTAGCAACACCTTTAGTAAATGAGTAGGCTTGTTATAATATTGTTTAGATGCAAACAGTTGAGTACGTTAGATTGTAATATAAGAAAATTCAACATTCGTTCCAACATAAAAAGGGATTGCGTTTCTATGTTAAAAATTTTAATTTCAATGACCAAAATTTAGAAATTTACTTGCGTAAGCCTAATAGATTTTAAAACATTTTCAACGGATAAACGATGTTAATGTAATAAATATATGAGTATGGAATTTTCAAAAGTATTTAAAGAAATTGTTTTTTTGGGAGAACGTTTTTCAACGATTTCTTTACGAAATTAATACTTTTAAATCTGCAGGTTTTTTTCATAATAATAAACTTTATTCACATGTGCATGTATACAATCTTTGTACATATATGTGTTTGTCATGATGGTATAACCATTGTTATAACCTTACGTAAGAAAGATACAAATAAATATTATTACATTGAACAATTAACAGACAATAGAAAAAAAATATATAACAAAGGACACACATTTAATTAGTACGTCGACAAAAATCAATAAATTCTTGTATATTGTAGAACGCATGTTTTTGTTTGTTTGTCAACATTGACTCAATGCACCAATATTTCAATCAACGGCATGATGCATTGGCAACAATGTCGTGCCTTAGCATAAACTATCAGCAAAATTACAGTTTTCTATTTCACATTTATCGGCAATACTGTTCTGTAAATTCTACAATACAATTGACGCATTTTCTTAGCACAAAGCGATACTACCGACCTCTGATGTTTAGAACAAATTTCGGGGTCGCATAATCCCGTAAGGTTGACTATCTTTACCAATATTTCAATCAACGCGTTTACGGTGTGGTTTTAATCTTATAGTAACATAGTGAGAATTAGTTCAGAGTCATATTGCTAAAAGAAGATAAAGAATTATTGTTCGTGGTAAAGTACAGAGAATTATTATTTTAGGAATATAAAAGTTAAACTACGCGAATACAAAGTTTTACTCGGTAAAAATAGGCACACCTGAGAGTTTAGAGCCAAAATGTGTGATTTGAAAGTAAAAGTTAACATTAAAATTTTTTATTAATTCCGTAAAGATCATATCAACACAATATATTAGAGATTATGATACAAATTTTTATTACGATATAGATTTAGAATCAATAGAATTGTGTATTACGTAATTATCAAATGTTCCATGAGTAGGATATAAATTCAGAACCAATAGAAATACACCGTTGTCTATTGCACTTATCGACTGGTGCTGTGGTTAAAAGTCAAACATAAATTTAGCAAATTTGAGAATTCGTAACTAGTAGTGCTCAATTATAAAATTGGTGTCATTATTGTTATTACCCAACTAACTAGAATAAAACAAATTATTTCAAAATCTTTATCTAGGGTTTATATTAGATTTATAAAGTAGTATCTTGATAAATAAATAATTTATGCAAAAATTAACTAACCACGATTCTCATCAACGTTAAATAATAGTTGATACTTTCAGGATTTTCGCGCAACCAAATTTTAAAATTGCAATTTATGAAAATTAAGTAAACAAAATACAATAATCAAATTTAACCTTGGCGCGCAAATTGTGTACCAACTACTCGTAGAGACTCTAACGTTGGCTGTATTGTTATCGTCAGGTAAAAAAGTTATTTTTCGGAAACCGGCATGAAAGTTGTTACTTTTGTTACTCCCACAAGTCACCACAATTAGTTTTCTTTGATTAATCACAAAATTCATTATTTTAATTAACTTTTTCAGTGCTACATGCACGCTTCACCCTATATTCGTAAGAAGGTGGCAACGAGAGATACTACTTTTAACCGATGTTGCAGAACTACCATAGTTGGAGGTTGAAAGTATATGTGAAAAGGAACGGAGGAAAAAACTATATAAATGAGGAACATTGGACAACGTTTGTGACGAAATCATAATTCGAGTGAATGGTGATTTCTCCGATGATATGACTTTTTCTTCTAATTCAGAAGTTTAAATTGACATTTGTTATTTGCAATGTATAAACAACAACATGTAAGACAATATGCAAATACCTTGACTGCCTTCGTAAATAACCAAATTTCAAATTAAAATTACTAAATGTTTACTATTTATGCGCTTAAGAAATAACTAATTCGATATAAACAACTATCTTTTTTCATTATGGCTTTGGTAAAACAATAATATTTAATAAACTTTCAAAATTTGAATACAAATATGCGTATAATTTGAATTTTGAGTGACGAATTGGATGAAATACTAACATGTAACTGGGAATTTACCTTAAACAATATAAAATAGTCAGTTGTAGTACGAACATTTGTAATATTTTGGAAAGTTAAAGTTTACTGAAGGTCGAGTAATGCTGGACCTATAAATATAAGTTATTATCTAATCAAAAGTAATATCAAACATAATATACTTAGTGTTCGAACTACAATGATATGTTTGGTTACTTCTACAGCACCAAGTAAACTTTTTTGTATGGTTCATTTATTGTTGGATGTAAAAACTATGTGTTAGTACTAAGTAACTTATATAATATCCATTTCAGTAACAGAGGGAAATGCTTCGCTAACTTATACTATTTTCGTTTAACTCATCTACATTATTTAGAAGACGTATTTTATTTTTGTATTGTGTCGGTCAAAAACATTTCTCCTAAAATCAGAAGACAATGGATTATTTTCTACAAGTTAAGTATTTTTGATTAATTACAATCAGTGTTGCGACATCTAAGGACGTACAAATACAAGAAAGAAGAGTAAGAATAAAAGAAGGTAAATATAACGAGAAGTATAGACAAATTACAACAGAAGAAGTGCCGAAGTACATTACAGACGGTAGAAGCCTAAAAGAAAAAGAATTATAGCAAGATTTAGAGCCGGTAATGAAGAGTATGGAAACAAGTATTGGAGGGGTGAGGAGGAGAGAATGTGCAGGCTGTGTGGAGAGGAATGGGAGGATATAACACACATGAAAGACGGGTGCGCAGAGCTGAGACGTGAGGAAACAGAATGGAAGACGCTGCTAGGGGAGAAGGGAGAGGGGATACAATGGATGAGGGAACTGTTGGAGAGAAGGAAATGGATAGATGATAGGAAAAAGAAATTTGAAGTTAAGTTGATTTGTAAATAAAATAAAATACCGATTCTTTTGTTATTTAAAAAAAAACAAAATAAATATATATTGATTGACATCTAAGTGTTGACTCGTGTAACTTAGTTGGCTATAATTATTGAAGGATCGATGGAAACATTTTAATAAACTTTGTTGAAATAAAAGTCAAAATTTTATAAACACTTTTATTTCTTAACACACACACTCTAACGTTATGACTTTTGAAGAAATTCGAAATCTAAATCTAATATGACGATATCTACGTTTGGGATTTATTCATTCAACAATGCAAAACTTGCGTCATACCGGATACTAATTTAAGTATAGATGTACAACTCGTTTGGCTTTAGAGGTAGATGCAGATTTGTTCAAAATATGCCAAGTAAACCCCGCAAAATATGGACTTAAAATATTTTGGATGTGTGAATCTGGTTATGCTCTAGATGGTTTAGTTTATGTTGGTCGCCAGCCAGGAGAACCTCATAAAAACTTCTGCGTGGCATTCATAATTCTGGTCTCAATCTTACGATAGACAATTTTTTCACTATTGTTTCACTAGCAATTGTTGCATAAAAATATTACTGTTGTGGTTACACTACGTCGCAGAATAAGCGTGACATTCCGAGCAAATTGAAAGCCTCAAAAGATCATGTAGTTCATTATTTGGGGGCTTCCCCACCGTTGATTTTATTTACGCGTGAACTTGAACACTTTATTACACTCTACACATTTACATATTAACAACTGATATTAACATCGTCGTCGCCGCGGGTCCTGCCTCCGTAATGTGTTGCCGTCGACGAAACGGTAGATGTTCGGTGGCAGCAGCTCGATGAGGCGCAACTTCAGGGGGCGGCGAGGTAGGCGGCGTGGTGGTTCCCGTTGCTGTGGGCGAGCGTATGGACATGGGTGCTGTCGTCTTCTGCGGCGATGGAGGTAACGGCGACACTGCCCAGCAAACATTTATTAGTCGGGCCAATGAAGGTAAACTAAAGGGTTTCCAGAATTGGCCACAACGGCATACTATCGGCAACTGATGTTGGACCAGTGTCTATAGGTCACTCTGGCCATCATCCGGCCAAAGGTCTGTTTACCGATATACCCAAAGCGGCATGATGTTGGCCCCTTCACTAGCGGCCACCACACCCTTGGCCATAGTCTGGCCAAAAGTCTATTCCCCGATGTATATAAACCGGCATAATGTTGGCCTTTTCACTATTGGCCACCAGTTGTCTGGGCATAAATCTATTTGCTGATAAATCTCAAGCGGCATGATGTTGGTGTTATGACTGTTGGCCGTCTGTATTTTTCCCATCATAAAGCCGATGTATACATACTACAAATCTTACAGTGGCATAATATTGGCACATATACTTTTGACTGACAAGTCTGTAAGGATACGATACTGGCATAAACACAATTGACTGATGGTCTTGTAACGGCATGGTCTTGGCAATTATACTATCGTCCGTTAATCTTTACACAAACTTAATAAACCTTGAAGAGCATATTTAAAATAAATTTCAGCCACTGTTACCTTATTAATAACTCAACGATTATAGACAAGGATTACACAAACACAAATGAGCATTTTATGAGTTTATTCTGTTTGGTTATATTCAGAGGCGTCCTAATGTTTATTTGCTTAAAAGGCAAACAATATTATAAAACTTAAAAGTTACACAAATGTATTTAAATTAATTTGTTGTGCGACGCTTATTTCTGCCTCCATTTCGATCACCAGCTGTCCGTAACCAAATTTTTAATACTGACGTCACTTCATGCTCCGTCGCATTTTTAGTAATGGGATTTCTTCTCACTGCAGCTAAAAAAACAGACTTTGGTTAGAAAGACAGAAAAAAGAACAGCTATTCAATTAAGACATTTAGCAATGGATTTTTATAATGCATTGCTCCTAATAATTTCATTCCCCAAATTATTCAGGAGACTACAATTTTTTACAACATTAAATAACAAAACAATATGAGAGTACCTATAATAGTCATTTATACATTGCGATTAAATTGCGAAAATAAAGGTTCAATTATACAGATTCAATATTTACCTAATATTAAACGAATAACGTTTTTATGCTGATCAAATCCGTGTTTATTTCTTCCTGACCAATTGCACTCCAAAGCAAGATCGTGACGTATCATTTTTGAAAGTATCCGTCTCGTCATGTCGTTTGTATCTTTTCCCCCAATTGTAAGCAATGATGAAACCTATAAAACATTAAGAATTTATGTATGTTTTCTAAATCATAATTCAAATTGGTAACTTGATTGCCATTTCTTCTATATGAAAGAAGTTGGTATATTACAAATTTTACATGAACTCCAATTTAAATTAAACACGTATTTATTTATGTATGTTTCTAGAGAGCTATGTCAACCGTTATGTTACTTAAAAATATATGCATATTAATTTAAAAACTTATAAGTTTCTGTTTTAAAAATTGTATATATGTAATTTAGAATAATAATTTTTATTTCAAATTTTTCTATGCCTTTTGCAAATTTACATTAGATATAAATTTTACGTAAGTAAATACAATGGTTCAAAATTATCAGTTTACTGTTTACAAAATTATGTTTGTATATTTACCATTAATTCGAAAAAATCTTCTTCCTCCAAGCTCTTATTAAAATCTATGAGTTCAATAGTGTTGGCTAAAGGAAATTGATCCATCTTGGCTTCTATATAAGATTCACTTCTAGTGTTGCACCTTTGGACGGTTTCAGTAAGAAATTTTAAGTCTTGCGAGAGTAATTCCATCTTTGTTAGTACCTGGAGGACTAATTCTAAAAGTTTCTATATAGTTTAACATTATTTTGTAAATAAAAAACTTACTTCTTGTATCTTTACAACAGCTGTAAATCTCATCGTTTTGTGAACTATTACGAATAGTATCCTCCAAATTGTTATTTTCATACGATGCCGATGGAGTTCCATGTAAGAAAGGTGATTGCATTGTCAAGTTTGCTCGTTTTGGTGGAGGTGGAATCATCGGGAGATCGTCATCACTTGATTCATCTACAAAATTTGTTAAACGTTGGGTCGGTTTTGATTTCCTCTTCTTTTGAAATTCGTCATCGGTCGTTGTGTATTCACTAGTGGTGCTGTTACTATCTTCAAGTTTTTTTAACTTTCTTATAGATTTTTCGTATGAATCTGAAATATGAATTGGGTATTAAGAATTTATATATGTAAGATTTTAATACATTTTAATTACAAATCCTAATTATTAATGAATGTACTTTTTGTTACTTAATTAATTGATTTCTAACCTATATCAATTGGTACACATAATATTATTTTTTAACTTCAAACTTTACATTACATTTTCTAGTTTTTTTTTAATTTAACTTATATACTTACTAGTTTTATATTTGATTGTGATTCTGCATTCTTCACTAGATCGTTGATCTATTGGTTCTCTATTGATAATAGCCTTTCTTTTTTGCTGCTCCGATTTAAAAGATGGCCAAAAGCATATAAATTCCCCGTTATTATTTTTCTTCGTCCATGTTGATGGAATTATCGATAAAGGAACGGACCCATTAGTACACTCGTCCGGAAATTCGACCACATAATAGTCTCTACGGTGATGGTGAATTGAACTTATACATAAATTGAAATGAAAGTGTAGAATTGTCAATACAAAATTAGTGGACAAAATATGAGTTTATCTTTATAAGGCAAAACTATTCCTTTGCCTTTAATGTCATGTAAGTAACACTTTTTAAAATCATTTATTAAATTAATTTCCTGTAAATTAATCAGTGATGATTGTGTTGGATAATTTGTAAATGATTCACCAACTTCATATATTTTCCCTATAAATATAAACTTTGTACTTTTTTCTAATATAAAGAATATACGAAATAATTTGGCAGAGTCCAAAATAATCATATTATCACCATCTCGGCTTGAAAAAGTATTTGTCTTGTAAATAATTTTTTTTCTGCATTTATATCCTTCAAATTCTTGAAGAAACGGATTCCTTGCAAAATCAATACTCTTTGAGCCCCCAATTACTGAAACGTCTGTTGCAGTAACATGATGATGTAGTACAATTTTAGATGTTTTTATTTCCACAATTCTTCTAACAACTTGTTGAAGAGGACAATTAGACTTTCTGATCATCCTTTTTAAGGTTTGCAAATAATTTTCAAATGCAAAACAATTAACTTCATTTAGATCAAATAGTGTTGCATCTTCAAGAAGGTGTATCAAACTGTGGGTATTGTAAACACAAAATTCTTCCCCATATAACTTCATTGCATGTTTAATAAAAATAGAAATTAATTGTTTTGAATAATTATTATGTGTTTTATTAAGTTTTGGGTCCAATATAATGGTTATGACAAATTTTAATAACATAAAATTTCCATATATTTTTGTGGGTACTACATCTTTTAGTATGATGGGACCTATGTACAATAAAAATTGTCGAAATTCTGTAGCTTTCCACCTTTCCAAAAAATTTAAAGATCTCGGTTTTCTATTGAATTCTGACGGCCAGTACTTTGCGATTACATTTAAATTATCATTAAGTTTTTGCAAACTAACATTTGTGAAACCATAAAGTTTAGGATTATTCTTCCAAGTTACCAATAATTTTTTCATGACCCCCAAACACACACAATGCATAAAATCAATTGGAAAACTTGAAACAAGGCCTATATTTAAATTATTGAAAGGAGTATCACCCAGGTGATGCTCTTCTTTTTTCTTTAAAATTTAAATCTGTTCTTCTTGATGCATCTAAGTTTGGAAATAACATCCTCCTATTCACATAATTTCCTTTTTCGATGCACTTACTGCAACCATAATAACCGTTGTGGTTTTTAATATTTTTACAAATGCCATGGCAGGAGCATCACAGCAAAATGCTCGAACTTTAATTTCTATACATTTTTTCCTAACCCTAACACCATTCTGCATCAGTGCGGATAACTCTTTAACAAAATCATCAAGGAATTCATTTAATACAGGTTTTCTATCTCCACAAAAAATGGCAACAGGAAATATGTATGGAGTTTTTATATTTACAATCCTACATAATATAGGCCAAAATGAAGTGTTCGTACTTTTATGTAATGGCACACCATCGATACCGAAATCTAAAATTAAATGAGAAGTCTTCAAATGTTTGTACGTTACTGATTTAAGTTCTTCCGAAATACCAAAATAATAAAACTCAGAAGTTTGAGTAAATTTTTGAATGTTCAGTTTGTTGGGGGTGTGTAATAAAGTTCGTGCATCCTTCGGAAAATTAGATAGATCAGGTGACGATGAGAACCAACTTAAGAGTTCAGTGAGTGCTGTGTGTGTTATATTGTTTTTGACTGCCCATGTTCTTACAAATTGTTTGGAATCACTGTTGTTTGGAATACAGTCTGTATCGTCACTAGTTGATATATTCGAAGAAGACATATAGGTTGAATTTGCAATATCCTCATCAAATTCATTATTTTCATATAGACTTGAGTTTACTACATCACTTACTACGAAAGTGATATCTTCATTAAACGCAATGTTTAACGAAGTGCTTGTTGATGGTTGTGACTCTTCACAGCCATCTAAGGTACTTAAAGTTTCAGGTTGTGATTTTTCCATTTCTAGTGGAGTACTACATCTCTCTTTTTTGTTATCAGGATGATCCAATAATTTCAGATTCCTTCTAGGGGGTATTGAATTTTCAAGGCGTAAATAATTCTGAACTTTACTTTTTGCAAGTCTGTAATTATAGCTTTTGCTATGCTTTTTAAACATTGTTTGTTTTCGTCAAATATTGCTTAGTAAAACTGAGAAATCTGTACCTAAACCAGATTTAAACCCTACAAAAAATTCATATTAGTTAAATATCACAAGAATGCACTTCTAAAAAATTGTAGCATTACTTATTATTTTACCAAATGTTTTGTAGTAAGTAATTGAAAATCACATTGTTGGAATTAACCAATTAATAATAGAAATTTAGACGTCTCACTAAATATTCCAAGTTTTTTAAAGGTGTTTAAACTAATTAATGCATATGAAATTTACATGGAGCGTTAATCGCACCAAACTTTATGGGGTTATAGTACAGTCATTCTGGCGCTTTTTCAGATTCTATTCGCCTATCTGCAAAAATTCGATGAAAATTTTTTTTTGCAATTTTTTCACTGTAATTAATAATGAATTAAAAATTTTACAACTTTAAAATATACTGTTTTGTAGAAAATTTATCACTGAACAAAACAGTCTTGTGACTTTTTTCTTGAAAACTTACAGAAAAAAAGATACAGAGAAATAAACAATAAAATCCGCGGTAAATTTTTAAGAAATTGTTAATAACTTTTGAAGCGGCGCCTACTTTTGGACAAAACTATTTTTTCCATTATTTCTACATTATTATTTGGAAGCCGTTTGCAAAATTTTTTTGCAGGTAGGCGAACAGTATCCAAATTCCTTATTTTTCATCCAGGGTTACTGGACTATTACCGGTAATAATTTAACCAGCCATGCAAAAGTTAAAATCATATAAGGTTGCGTATGCCTCATTCTGAATAACAACCTGAATCAATTTTCATAAACGTATGTCGACGTTAGTATGATCTTTTTATACTGGTTTCTGTATTACCAATAACATGTAATATTACAGTACCTTTAATCAGATGTCGCTCATTTTATTTAATTTACTAATTTCTATGAATTATGTAGTTATTAAACGCATACCTAATATGTATTATTGTTCAAATTCTTGAAAACAGAAATAAAGTTAAATGCATTTAGGTAGTGATTGTCAAAATATTAATTAAGTGACGACATACGATTATTACATTCGCATGTATTTACAAGGCAAACTTAAATTCCTTGATTCTGATCATATTTTCTAGCACACCCGAATAAAGAGAAATGAAGCAATTGTACAAAATTATTATAATAAAGACGTGGTACATATGCAAGCTTAAGTGCTTTTGTGATTACTATTAAGAAAGCGTCAACGAAATCGAGGGAAGAAATGAACTTTGTGGGTTTGCGATCGAAATCTAACCAATATATGGGTACTAGACATTGTTTGATTGATTTAGAATTCTTACAAGCGAATATCGTTTCTGCAACCGGGCATTAAAATTAAAACAGCAAATAATTTATAATGTATGCAACTATACTTTACCTTTGGCTCTCTGACATTAAGAATTCTTTGGATCCCATAACTTAAACCACGACGTCTAAAGATGATCACAACTTATCACAAAAGTCACTGCTACTTATACAACACAATATTGAAGGCACTTGCATTCAATAACGCTTGATGCAGTTTACACTTTTTACGCGGTTTTTTCAACTCTATCACACTCTATGATGGTGTAAAACAATAAATACGAACCCGACTCGAATATTCACGAAGCTCAAACAAAAACCCTAAAGGCACAGGTAGTACAATTTGGAAAGAAACCGTGATTCATGCTTTTCTAAAAATAATATTGTCGTTGGCGGGAATTCTCAAGAAACTCAACTATTATAGCTTTCTCTTTTGCAAGAATTGATGAAGGTCACAAATTTAATACTCACATTTAAAGATCAAAGTATTAAATTAGAAATTTGTCTTTTAATGGTAATGTAATTGCTTTAAAAAAGATCAAGGCAAAAACCGTGCAAAATACCTTACGATTTATATTTCTGCTCGGATGCATGCCACGATCGAACAACGGTACAATAAATAGAAACTCATTTACAGTTGTTAAAATTGTTAAATAAGTACATATCATCATTGTTTCAGGATGCTTGGTTAATTTCTGTAACCCTATACTATATACACTACACACACTACTAAAAACATATTCTATCTCGAAAGTCACTTTGGCTGACTGATTTTCCCGGCAAAAATTACATATTCGATAAATCGTAAAAAAGTGGCTTGAAAAATATATGTGACACGTTAAAATTGTCAGTTTTTGTAACTATCGGTCTAGTAACATCGGCCCAATGCAATTTTGAGATTAGTTTTCTTATATCGAAATGTCACTGTCATGCTAATGCAAGGCCGTTACTGCTTTAAATAATGTCGAATGGCCAACATCTTACCGTCGTCATGCCGTTACTATGTTGCCTATGCCATCACTTTGCCAACACTGTTGGCAATGGCCCAATGTATAACCAGAGATACACTGTTTGCTGGGTGGCTCCGGTATGGGTGCGCGTCGATTGCCTTGATTGCTGCAAGGGGCGTCGACCGACCCTCAGTTGTGTGGCGGCGTGATCCCTGGGCCAGGCGTGGCACTTGGCTAGACGCGCCAGTGGGTAGGCCGGGCTATACGCGCCGGTGGTTGTTCCGAGCTATACGCGCCGGTGGTTGTTCCGGGTTATACGCGCCGGTGGTTGCTCCGGGCTATACGCGCCGGTGGTTGCTTTCACTGGGCTATACGCGCCAGTTAGTGACTCTGTTAGTTTAAGGCCTAACTGAGAGTGTCTCTTTTCTGCGCGAGCCGTCTTCTTATAGGGGTTGTTGGCGTGATCGATCGGTTTTGCGCGTCCTAGGCTTGTAGAAGGGATGATTTTGCATGTGTGGGGATAGCCCGTGTTTGTGTTCCCCACAATTGTTTTGTTTTCGAAATAACATATCCATGGTACGTTTTACGCAGGTAAAAAGAACAAATGCGTAATTTTACGCAGCTATCAATGATGACGCTAAGAAGCCCGAAATCATCTTTTATAATAAAACAAAGGGCTGCGTTGACATTATGGATCAAATGATGTCATCATACACGTGCAAGAGGCCAAGTAAACGATGGCCCATGACATTTTTTTCAACATTATTGATGTTGCAGCACTCAATGCATATGTAGTCTTTACGAATGAACATCCAAACTACAATATAGGAGTGACTCACAAACGCAGAATATTTTTGAAAGATTTAGCGAACGAACTAGTGATACCACATATTCAGAGAAGATCTACTAACCCTCTAACTTACGACGTAGCGTCCGGGAATGTATGAGCAGATTTATTGATATCTCTGGTCCGTCAGCCGCTCAAACAAGTGCAACCATTAAAAAAAATATGCTCAGTGTGCGGTGCTCCTCAAATATTGATGGTAGAGCACAATGATATATATTAGTTGTAAAAATAATTAATTTATTTTCTAGATCTCAGTACGATTATACGTAGTACAAATAGTAAGGAAAATTCGTTTTTTCTCAGTAGCGAGGAAAATAATGTCGTGTTATAAATATGCCTCTTTAAAAAAATTTAAGAATGTTATTAGAACTATATTAAACAATTTAATTTAGTATTCAATCAGGTTTTTTAATTTCAATTCTTAAAAATTGCTACCCTACATTTATTGGTTAGAATTTCGCGGCTGCGCTATGACAGATTGAGACCACACCGATACTACAGAATACTGTAGAGACTATTGAGACCCACCTATTATCAACTTTTGCTTTTACGTACGAAAATGTGACGAAATTCTGTAACAATAAGTTACGTTTACAATATTACTTCTTTCATTAGGTTGTTTTTTTAGGGAATGTCGTGGAAAAAATGTTGTGTCTAACACATGAGGAAAACCTTTTTCCACTCTCACTCGAGTGAGAAAAAGAATCGCTTTCCTCACTTGTTGGACAAATAACTATTTATTTGTAATTACAAATTTTAATAATGTAAATACATGTTAACAAACAATTTAAAAATTGAAATGCTAGTAAATTTGAATTTAGATGTTTGTATGCCCCATCGACTCCATCTTAGGTCACGTGTTCTGGATTGCTCTATGCCCGGTTGCAACAACTAAAAAACAGGGCGTTTACTCAGCCGATCGAATGTAAATCGAAACCATGGTTGCACTATTTTTTTTTAACAACAAAATTTCCTTAATTTCCGTAATTTCTTTAATTATTAATCGGTCCATCATCAATTATTCGATCGACTGTTTTACGATAACTTGGTGCAACCCGGTATTAGTGTGCGTTCTATTGTGTCAAGTCAAATCACAAACATTACAGTTAAAGGGTTTTTCTTGAGTGTGTATTTTATTATACGGAATCAAAGTACTTTTGTCGAAACACTTATAGTTGCATTTATCACGTCTAAATGGTTTTTCTTGAGTGTGTGTTCAATTACTTTTTTTGTAACATCTGTAGTTGCACGTATCACAGCTGAAAGGCCTCTTTCGCCTGAGTGCTTGTACATGTGAGTTTTCAAGTTTCTTGCGTGATTACAACAAAAATCACAAACATTACACTTAAAGGGCTTTTCTTGAGTGTGTCTTCTATTGTGCCGAGTCAAAGTACTTTTGTCAAAACACTTATAGTTACATTTATCACAGCTAAAAGGTTTCTCTCCAGAGTGTGTCCTCATGTGTTTTTTCAAGTTTCCCGATTCGACACTGCAATAATCACAAATATTACATCTAAATGGTTTTTCTCGAGTGTGTATTCTATTATGCCGAGTCAAAGAACTTTTTAAGGAACACTTGTAGTCACATTTATCACAGCTAAAAGACTTTTCTCCAGAGTGTTTGTACATGTGGTTTTTCAACGTTTCCGCTTGACTACATCTATAATCACAAACATTACACCTATAGGGTTTTTCTTGAGTGTGTGTTCTATTGTGCTGAGTCAAAGTATTTATGTTGCAACACTTATAATTGCATTTATCACAGCTAAAAGGCTTCACTCCCCCCGAGTGTTGGTACATGTGGTTTTTTAAGTTTCTTGCTGAACTACAACAATAATCACAAACATTACACCTAAAGGGTTTTTCTCGAGTGTGCGTCCTAAGATGCCTAGTCAAGGCACTTATATTGTGACACCTGTAGTTGCATTTATCACATAAAAAAAGCTTTGTTTCAGACTGCTTTTTAGATTTATTTCTACAGCAGATGCTATTAAGCAATTTTTTATGTGTGAACTCAGAAATTGTACTTCTTTTAGTTTGATTAGTGCAACTAGCTACATCATCTTCACATATATTTAAGTGCACTGCTTTATGTTTCTCCAATGAGGAATCATAAAATGTAGTATATGTGCACCGATTGCATTTATATAGGTAAGTAGATATATGATTGGTTAATTTCTGTTTATCGCTAGTAGCATAATTACATTGATTACAGAAGTACAAAATATCTGATGATATAGATTCATCAATGCAAAGGGACAAGTCAGTATTAAATAACACATATTCGTCTTTAATAATTTCTTCATTTTCATTCTTGATCGCAACTTCGACAAACTCGTCTTTGATTTTTTTTAAACAATACTCTTCATTACCAAGTGAAGAACAGTTTGTCGGAAATGAATGTGGCAAGCTTTCAGTTTTTAAAATGTATTCATTTTGCAAAAAGGCTCGGTGTTCTTCATCAATTTTGAGCTTACATTCGTTGCACGCAAGTGGGTTTTCATCAATGCTCAAATCCTTTAATGCAATTCAAATAATTAGTTAAATAATACAAAATTTTATATGATACTTACCGCTTTTATATGAAAGTTCGACAATTTAGGGAGAAAAATTGAATCGTTGCTTAGGGGATGAAGTAGGGTTTCTACCTTTATTTCTTTTAAACAAATTTGGCAAGATGTTGTGGTTTCCGTCATTATTAATAAACTACATATTTATTATATTATCATTGGATCGATGCTTCTTTACAGCTGTTTTCTATTATGCAAACTTGGTAGTGACTGTTGTATCTACAAATAGACGCGCTTGCTTATATGTATACACGGTGCTTCAGAAACTTTTGCAACGGTTTGATACGCAAAGCCTGAAACAAATAAATAAAACTTGTGTACACAGCTTAGACTAAATATTATGCTTTACGCAACTATGTTTACATAATTATTTACGATAGTGAATAAACTTAAACTTCTTTAAACGCTGATTGGTCTAACGGTAGTTTTTACGATACGAAGTTTTTTGAATATTTAATAGAACATCCACGTTTTATTTTTAATACAAAGATAAATAAATTTGTTTACTAAAACACATACTTACAGCTTATGTATGAATAGTAAGCAATGCTGCCGCACATATTTTACATTAACTAAGATTACATATTATAACACACCCTCTTAATCAAATATATTTTTTTATATATACATTGCGTCTCTGGCAAGGCGCAACCTAGAAATTTTACTATAGAATAAATTGAATTGATCCACTAAGGCTATGAAATTTTCGTATTGACGTATACGTTACAATTAATTGTTATTGCGTGTTCCTTATTGTAATATTCTCTAATTTAATTCTTCAAAATGAGTGTGTATACAAAAGCTATAGAAACACTTCTGCTTTGTTTGCTGCACTTTTCCGGATCGGCAGAGAAACCGCAGTGTACACAAGCTTTGGATGCAGGATCAACAAAACCAGAAGATGGACAACGATGACGAAATTAATGTACTCGGTGCTGGGGAACTTAACCCTAATATTAGTATTCGACAACTAAGTATCGACTGTGGTGTAGATAGGTGTCGAGTTCATAAAATTATAAAAAGAATAAACTGATGCTTACAAAAGGCAAGAATCGATAAATGTTCGTTTATTCTCAATGTAGTTTGTGGTATCAGCATGATGGATGTCCAGCACATAATGCAAATCAAATAAAACCACTTTTAAATAAAGCACGTCTTAGAACCTAAATTGGAAGAGGTGACGAAGTTACTTGACCACCAAAATCACTAGGCTTCTCCCCAAACGATTTCTTTTTATGGCTCTACATATCTTCGAAGATTTATAGCGACAAACCCCACGACACAGTTGAGTCTTTAAAACATAAAATTGTGGAAATTTGCTTCAATATACCAGCAAATATAATTGCAAATGTGCAACAAAACTTGTATTTGGGGCACTGTTTAGCAGTAAACGGACAGCATTTTGAAAAGTTGCTATAAGCCAAGAACTTCGCATGTAATACCTATTTGCTTTCACTTCTGTATATCTATCCACAAACAAATCGGTCCTTTCCAGGACCACCAATTTTTAATACGATGTAATTAAAACTTAAAACAACAGTCGCTTATAAAAAAAACCGTATTTGAAATTACATTTCTTACAATTGTTCTTGGATTCTAGTAAAACCTGAAATAAAAAGTCAAAAGAGAAATAGCAAATTAAATAATTTAAAGCACAAATCTTTACGCTCTCATTATTCATAACATTAAAAACCTTAATCGGGCATTTTCTAAAAATCTTTATTAATCCCATAAGTTTCAAATAATTGTTTACGTTCAAGAAGCTAAAAATGTATAACATCGTCCAATTCTGGGTTATACTTTACTTCGGTGATTCCGAATCAAGTATTTAGAACACCAACTTTTGTTTATCTGTAGACACCTGTGGTAGAGACAAACTACTCGATTCATACTAATCGAAATATCTTATCTATAATAACTTTATTGACTTAACATAAACTTTTAGCTTTAGAATACCTGCATATTCTTGCAAGATGTAAGTATTATGTCTAATCAACTATTACACATAATATATAATTTCAGTTTTTCGTTATTATCATTATTATCATTCTTGTTAAGTGATTTATTTATTTTGCAATTTTTAGTAACATACCTTTAGTTTCTTTTTACTTTTATTACTATTATTAATATTTTGCTATTTCTAATAACATATGTATATATAAAACTGAATTATTTATTGTTGTCCTGTAATTGGCTTCGTAGCTATTGGACAATAAATCATATTATTATTATTATTAAAAAAATAGTTTACACACAGGTCTTCAATACAAGAAAACAAACGACTCATTTAACCTCAAATTCAACACGAACAGGTTTTATGCTTGCTTCAGTAGCTATATTAAAATATGAAAGCAACTGAAGATTGATTAGAATTTTGGTAAAATCACAAAATACTAAATACTAATTTTTACAAACTTGAACAATAATATTTACATTTGAGGAAGGTTAGACATTCTACAGTTGCTCTCTTTTCTAACTTCAACGAAATGCTGTAACGTATTGAGTATATAACAATCCGGAATTTTCATAGCAATAGTAGATCCAATAAATTTTTCTGTAGTAAAAATCCTATGTTGCGTCTTGCCAGAGACACGGTATATGTCAATTAAACTTTATAATTACATACCAACAGAAATCAGGCAATTGCCGTTAAACAATTTAAAAAATAAATTAAAATCCTTTTTGTTGTGTAGGGCCTTTTATTCTGTAGCTAATTTCTCAATACTGAGTATGTTTAACATAACTAATTTATTTTGATGTCTGTAAATATTCTATTAATGTCTAGCAGCATTAAAGTTTATTATTATTATTATTATTTTATTATTATTATTATTATTTTATTATTATTATTATTTGTCTGAGTCCAAAGCTGTGACCCAAGTGAGAATAATATGTTAGAGTTTCCATCAGAAGAAGTAAGTATGACCCCATGATGTTGGCTTACATATACGATTAAATTGTATTGAAGGATGTTCGCATCACAGACAACCCGGTTGTTTGCAATAAATGCAAGGTAGAGATCGAAACAGTTTACCAGTTGCATCTGTATTTCTGTTAAAGAAGAAATCAAACAGGAGTTTGTCAAAGAAGGTATTAAGACTGAAGAATTTGTCTCTGATGGTTGTGTGTTATTGAACACAGACATCGCTTTGGGTGTTGAAGAATACATATCGATAAACACTTTTTATTATTGTGACCAATGCAATTATGGCACTAGTGACAAAAAAAATTTAATGACCACATTTTTACTAACCCTTGCATAGAAAGTTATTCTTTAGATAAACATATATGTCTTCACATATTGGTGCTCCACTTGATATAAACGAAGAGAATTGTCGGCAGCTGTTGCAAACAAGTAAACATTCATTTGAATGCCATGAGTGTAGTTATTAAACTATCAACAAAATTAATTTCAAATTTCATGTGAACACTCATAAAAAAATTATGTGATGAATGCAATCTGGACATGCGCTCTAAAAATGGATCAAACTCATATGTTAACAACACACAAACTTTCATTAGAAATGCATCTAAAGAATAGCAAACAAACGTGCTTGAATTCAAAGAATTTCAACTGCGACGAATGCGACTACAAAACTAACTATGAATCTTATTTGAAGAATCACAAAACTATAGGTACACTCCATAGAAAAACCATTTAAATACAGTTCCGTACGATTATGGATACAACTTTTCAAATAATCTCAAATTGCACTTGAAGCATTCAGGTGAACGACCTTACAACTGTGACATGTGCGACTACCAAACTAACAAAAAATTTTACTTGCAGCGTCAAAAAACCATCCATTCTAAAGAAAAAGCATTTAAATGCATGCTATGCGATTATAGTTCCAATGTTTCAAATTATTTAACAAAACACTTGGTGAAATATTCAGGTGAACTGCGTTTCAGCTGTGAAAAGTGCGACTACAAAACTAAATATAAATATAACTTCAAGAAGCACAAAAGAAGACGCATTTAGATGAACGACCTTGTGAAAAGTGCGACTACAAAACTAACTAAAAATATTGTTTGCTGCGTCACAAAAGAATCCATTCTAAAGAAAAGGCAATTTTTAATGTTTTTGTTGCAACTTTTCACATAGTTTAAAAGCGCACTTACGGAAACACGAAACAAACGTTTAAATGCATTTTATTCTAGTATCGTACCCAATTTTCAACGTGTTCAAAAGAGACGTTCTGATTAACAACCCTTCGGATGATGCCTTGACCTTTTTTAATATCTACTGTCATGTCTGAAATCGTACTTTAATAGCCAATTTACTAATAACCAAACTAATTATACTGAACCAATATTAGTAAACTTATTGGTTGTGAAAGTTGTAAAATAAAAGAGAGAGATGTAAAATTGTAACGGTTGCAGTTCACAAATAAATAATAGATAAAATTAAAGTGACGGCTCTAGCGATGCAATCTAGAAAAGAAAGAACACAAAAATATTGGGAAGTAGCGTACTAAATGCTTGGAGGATCTCGTATTTATGAACGTTAGTACAGCAGTGTCCGGCTAAGTCGGTGAGATGGGGTAAGTCCTTAGGAGAACTAAAAAAAAATAACTGCTGAGTAACGTGGCGCCACCTGCTGGGTAACGGAGAGAAATAGAACCGATCAGCAGGAATTCACTTGGTTTTACTTAGAACCTAACACGCTACAACAAATGCAAATTTAAGAGAGAAAAAAGACACATAAATATAACACATACAATTTAAAATATTAGGAGTATCTAGTAGCAACGATCAAGTCTGTCGCATATAACTTGCGTGCATTAGCAATAACCAATTACTTGTAGTACGCGATTAAATTTTTATGAATTCAAAGTTTCTTGTTTATTAACACCAAGATATAGATAGCGTACCAATTTAAGATTGGTGATTAAGAAACTTGACGTACACGCGGTGACTTAAAAAACTAACACTTTCCAAATACAGGATGTAGCTTCTGCCAATCCGAAAGTTGGAGTTCGCGCCAACAACAACTAGCGTGGGAGTATGGAGGCTACCCCGAATAACAATGGTCTTAAATATTAAAGGTATAACCGCTTGATGTCGCGTGTACTTAAGTTTTGGACGCATGCAAATATGAATTAATTCCTTAAAACGATAACTTATCTGTTTATGGTTGTACGTAATGCTGATAAGAAAGGTCCTTGCTAACGACAGCTATTTGAAGATCAGGATGAGTTTGCTGGGAAGGAATAGAAAACCCAATTCTAGGAGCAGAAAGTTGTCTTTGTGAAGAGCGGGTGCATCGCGTGCGATACCCTAAACCGCTGGAGGAGATTTGGCCAGGTGTCTCGCAGGTACGTTTTGTGTCACAAACGGAATTGTAATTGCTCGTTCCAGCGTCCCCAGGAATTATCCAGACAGTCAATTGTGGGAAAGATTTGAGGTCCAGACACGTGCTAAATCATACGTTGTAATTAGCAATTAATAAAACCGTTAAATCAACCAAAGTACTAGCAAAGAAAACCACTTACGGCGTAAATTGGTCGTATTATATTTCCACACTAAATTATTGCACATTTACTGAAGTCACATAGCAATTTTTTTATTTAGTTTTTAGCCAATCGCCCAAGAAAACGAAGGTTTTTCAAGATGTCGGCCCGCCGCTTCGAGTAGAAATCCCCAAATTTCGATTAACCAATCGGAAAATTCGGTTCAAAGCGCGGTAAATTTGATTCTTGTTGCAACGCGCAACTTGAAGATTTCGAACCGTAACAAAATGTAAGAAAAATGAATAAAAGTTTAGAAAACCGATAGAGTTTACCGTAATTAAACGAACTCCGATTTTCTTTATAACATGAATAATTTCAATAAATCGCATCATTTTAATATACTCAAATATTTATATAGTCCGACTATAGAAATATTTTACATAATATAAAACATACAATTGTTAACATTGAAATATGTAATATAAAAAAAACTGATTAATAGTTTCTGGATCTTTTTGTCCTTTCGCTCTCCACAAGTAGCTAAGATGTGCCACTAACTGTCTATATGGTGACTTAGACTATCGAGTTAGAAATAAAACTCTAGTTGTATCGAATATAGAATCAAGATCAAAAAAAATGTTTTACTAACAGAAATGACTGAAAATATTATAATTTTTAAATTTAAAGAATTGTTTGCGCGTTATGAAATTCCTGAAGAGGTACGTTGGGAAAACGCTCTTCGGTTTTATTTTAAATTTAAAAGAATTTTCTAATCAATATGATTTTAAACATCAATTTGTAACTCATGTGTATTTGTACAGTATCAAGATAAATTTGTGTTCTGTATAGTATGAGGTTAATCCGTTTTATACCTACAAGTCAATTATGCCCGCGTATCGTAGTCAGCTCGCGCATCGTAGTAAATTAAATTAGTAAAAATAAATCAATGGAGAATAATGAATAAACTTGGAAGTAAATTAAAAGAATAAGGGAGTAGACATTAAGGTTATTGCGACCAAACAACGTCGTATGAAAGAAAGTAGTTCATCAGGTCATCGTTTAAAGTTACTGAAGGTTGAACTCATCACGTCATCAGTAAATGTAATAAAGTTAGTGTTGTAATGGTTGAGGTTTACAAATAAACGACAGCTCTAGATGAAACAAAAAAAAAAGAATAAAAGGAAATACGGATCAGTGTAGCGTATTAGGTTGGTAAAAAATATGTTATTTAGGTAGAACAGCAGCTTTCCGGCGTCGTCGTAGAGTGGGGGGTCCTTAAGGAGTTCGAAGAAATTAAACCGCTGTCCTAACAAGGCGCCACCTGTTAGTCGGTTTTATTTGTCTCTCTTACCCAGCAGGTGGCTCGAGACATCGTTCACAGCTAAGTTCTATTGCGAACGAAGTCTCGAGAGTAGGATGTTCAGTTAGCGACGAGATCGACAGCTCACTAATTGCATAAACAGAATTTATCTTAGGAAGAGAACTGGAAGGCGTTAGGCTCCCTCGTTTAAGCCATAAAGCATAACCACCCCTTAACTGGTAGACGTGATACCCACCGATTGCCTGCATCTGTCTGATGCCGCTAATCGTGGCGCGAAAAGGAAGGTTTTAATCGGCCACTCAAGCACCCCAGGAGCTTATCCAGATTCAAAACGCAGAGAAAACGTAACGTATCGGAACGCCTAGAAAATTTCCACGTTGTATTTAAAATTTGTACAAAGAAAAAAAGAAAAGAACGGGTACTTACAGTAGGTTTAGACGAATATAACTTAACCAATTGTTATTGAAAATCTTTTAACACATTTAAACTGTTTGTGTAATTTTAATTAACGATTAACGCTATACACCACCCGTTAGCAACAAGAAGAACGTAAAAGACAAAATGTCTGCCTTCGTTTCGGAAATCTAAATCGATATTTATTTTCAACCAATCGAACATTCTCAAAATGCGATCCAAATACGACTGTCGTCGCAACCTATTAATCGCGACATACGTTTTCTAGATTTGTATTCCGTGTAACATATTGATATTGATAGCATCCATGATAGCATTTCATAACCAGGGCAAATATTTTGTTCTGGACTTCAGAGAGAACTTAGAGATGAATGCATTGAATAAACAATAGAAAATAAGGTAACACAATATACAGTTCCTGTAAAGAAGAATCAACTGATGAATCAGCCTAGATATAAAGATTCCCTAAAAATTACCAGGAAGCTGCGGAAAACATTAATGAGGAGGGTAGGATGGTGGAGGTCCCCGTCGACTATAGGGTCGCAGTTCTTGTCAACCAGACAAGGTTTGGGAAAACAAAAGAAGATCGAATATCTTATTGTGGGAATTGCGGACTAAGTTGAACTGCTCAGGTTGCAAAACAGCGAGATCGGATCCATAAGTAATGTGAAGTAGCTTAAGAACCTCAAACAGAGTGGTCACATGATCGTAAAACACTATTTGATATATGTAGACAGCGACAAGTCAGAATAAAATACCAGGAGATACTTTATCAATACAGCAGAAATATCTGTCCAATATAGACTGGAATAAAAGGGAGATTGAAGCTGGACCTCTAAACCTGGATGTGGTTTCGAGTGACCGGTCTCATGTATAAATTTTGAATTAGGAGAGGGGGGGGGGGGAGTTCAGAATTATTGACGGAGTCGCTCAATTATTAATCAATTGCTAACGATAAATGAAACATTTGTAACTAAAGGGTGATTCAACAAGACGTTGCATTTTGACAATCGCGCCATTTTTGCCATTTTTGACTAATTAGGTTTATATTTGACATTTGTTTAGTAAACACACAGCCGTTCAAGAATGTAGAGGTATTCGGTCGAACAACGTGTCCTTTTCGTGAAAACGTACTTCGAAAATGGTGAAATTATTTCGACAACAATGCGAAAAATTCGCACGTTGTGTGGTAAAAATAACGCGCCTTCGCGCACAGCTGTGCAAAATGTAATCGACAAATTCAAGCGATTTAGTTCAGTTTGTGATCATAAATCATAAACGCGTGTACGGCCGGGCCGGTCAAACGACAATATTGTTTGAGTGAGTGAAAGTTTAGAGGCTGATCACAACATTTTAATCCGACGCACGGTGTTGCCAAACCAGCCGGGGCGGCAACGTGTAAAAGTAGTTTTTACTGTTAGTTACTTTAGAATTAAATGGGTGGTATGTTTTTAGGGGCGCAAAAAGAGACTATTTGTATTCGGTAACTTGCCGTAATTAACCACCGTCGTCTGTGAACGACTTTCCTTGATGACCTCAACAACGACATTATAGTTAAAGCTATTCCGTAACTACGCCGTTCACAGTCTTGTTCAGGATTAAGGTTTTTGAATTTATTAAGGTGGCACACTGGAATATTGTTGTCAGTTGTCAATTATCCGTAATCTGTTGGTGAATTAGAGGTTAAGTAAATAAATGGGCGGCACTTAGACTGTTTAGTAACTTTGAATTTAAATAACCAATTTTAACCTTTCTTTATTTAAAAATCAAATGCAGGACATGATGAAACATAAGTGAAATGTGTTTCTAACGATATTTTGTGTAATACGGACACGTATAAATAGTACAAACTAAGTAATGCCAACAGATAACTGTAACGACGATTGAATGTTAAATGCAAATCGTTATCTAGGCAATGAGCGAAATGCGCATCAGGTGTTCCTTCCTGCGTGTATGCTACTGTACAGAAATACTTGGCTTTATCGACACGAGTGTTATGCATTCTAAGTTATCGCCTAGACAACGATTTGCATTTAACATTCAATCGTCGTTACAGTTATCTGTTGGCATTACTTAGTTTGTACTATTTATACGTGTCCCTATTACACATTGTTCCACTAGAGTTTAAAAGACCAACCGCCTTCTTGTACAGTTGTATACAGCACTTAATAATACACCTCTGATGAGCTTATAATAAGAGCGAAATGCGCATCAGATGTTCTTTCGCGTGTATGCTACTGTACAGAAATACTTGGCTTTATCGACACGAGTGTTATGCATTCTAAGTTATCGCCTAGACAACGATTTGCATTTAACATTCAATCGTCGTTACAGTTATCTGTTGGCATTACTTAGTTTGTACTATTTATACGTGTCCCTATTATACATTGTTCCACTAGAGTTTAAAAGACCAACCGCCTTCTTGTACAGTTGTATACAGCACTTAATAATACACCTCTGATGAGCTTATAATAAGAGCGAAATGCGCATCAGATGTTCTTTCGTGCGTGTATGCTACTGTACAGAAATACTTGGTTTTATCGACACGAGTGTTATGCATTCTAAGTTATCGCTTAGATAACGATTTGCATTTAATATTCAATCGTCGTTACAGTTATCTGGTTGGCATTACTTATGATGAAATACCTAATTGTCTTTACTCTTATTACAAAGAGGAGTCACAATCGGATGTATATTAGTACGTTGCCCCACTGGGAGAGATGTCTACTCTAAACAATCCTTAAACGCTTAAGTGAACAGGAAGGGATTGCTATTATGGTCTCAAAAGTTCTTACTACGTTACTGTGTCGTCAAGAAAATGATCAATACATAATTAAAACACTACAGGCAAATTTTTAATTAAATTTAATTGAACTCTTCATTAAAAATTTTATTACTGTTGGCCATTAACTGAACGTAGCTCATCACCTGTCATACTTTCAAATATGCAGTTGTATGACACGCGCGAAACACAATCAAATGATACTTTTTATTCCCAACGACAGCTCCAAACGGCGAATTTTGAACGATATTGTCGGTACTAAGCGACAGTCGTTATTTTAAAACAGTCGTTCAGAGTTATAGAATACAGACCTTACTATACTGATTTAGGTAGAGTTTGTTGTAAACATGGTGCCACCAAAGAAGATACTTGCGTCATTACCGATCATTGTATGAGTAAGACATAGATATGTGTAAAATAAAGAGGGGAGATTTACCATATGCGTTGAGTAAAATTACTTCTTTGAGTTCAATTTCATTTAGTTGACGTTCTGTCAAATGTTGGTTGCTGTCATTCTGTATTTTTGGTTATTAATTGCTGTCATTTATTACTTTTTAAGGTTATATTTCAACCGACAACCACATATCTCGCGAACACTATTTTAGTAACTTTCTAATTTTAACCATAATTAAATAGTAGATGCCCAAATTGACTAAGAAGTTTTTAATATTGATTCACTTGCGCAGGGATCTTCTTTCCAGGCATGAAGTTTAGCGTGTTGTTAATGTAAATTAAACAAATATTTGCTCGGAAAAACCTACAGTTTTCAAGCAAATACGAAAACAACTGTTGCTAACTTTCATAAGACTCATCTTGAGCCAATGGCGCAAAATCCCGTTGAGATTACAGTACGTGCGATGGTTAAGAGTAAATATCAAATTTCGCGTTATGACTTAAGTCATGAAAATTATTTAAACATGATGTTTAAACGAAGGTTACCAGTCCAACCTAAAAATTGTTACAGTAACGGTTGTATGCATAACACAACTTAAACTTTCGCGATGCTTAAAAACAACCTTTACTATGGTTTTAAAAATTACATTTAACTTTTGAAGCATCACTTTAAGTTATGTTGTTGCATACGGTCGAAGTTGCATACTTTGTTATGGTGCATGTGTTGTATTATGAGTAGATACAAGCGTTAGAGAGCAATAGGGTTAACATCCAAAATGCAATTTATTTAACATAATTAATATGCTTAAACTATCACCAACTCAATTGTTCATGCCTCGGTTCATACACTGTTCGAAAGTTGCAATTGGCACAATACAATCTCCTGTAGTAATTTTATCCTTGAAATTTTCTTATTTTCTTTCTGACATGTTCTGTTTGGTGTCTTATGAATTTATTCTTTACCCTAGTTTTGAATCCGCATTTATCACATTGCAAAGGCTTTTCTATTGAATGTATTTTGTACTTGTGTTCTCTTAAAGAGGATGATCGTTTACCGGCATAATTGCACATGTTGCATACAAATGGTTTTTCTTCAGAATGAATAATTTTGTGTTGTATAAGCGACTTCCTATTACGAAGTACATACCCACACACGTCGCATTTACTTCCCTTACGTTTATAAGTTATTAATTTACTTTCAAATGAACCGGAGGCAGAGACATTACACTCTTCTTGGTTCTGTAGAGAGTCAATTTGAATATTTGAATGGATTTGAACATGAGTCATTAAGAAATAATAATCTGATGTGGTGTAACTGCACATCCCACATTTAAAGCGATGAGTGAAAACATGATGCCTCAAATTTTTTTTGCTATTGCTGCTATAATTGCAGTAGTAACAGTAATAGAAACTGTTTATTGGCACACATTCTTTAATGTCGGTATTAAACAAAACATAATAATCATCGTCACTTTCAATAAATTCCTCCTTGATTTTTTGTTCGGCCATTTCATTCGATTATGATTGGCTCCTTTAACATAATGCAAATGAATGAATTATTTGAGTAGATGCGATACTTACTGTTGTAATGTGACAACACTTAACACAGGGAAGTTTGCTTACATTTCATGATCACTTTTGTATGTATAATTGTGTCTCTTCACACGCTGACGGCAGTAGTGTAGTAGTGCTGTTCCTGGCTCACTTTTAGCGCAAAATTTAAATTTGTTCCATCCAAAAAGGTGCGATTTGTTGATTACGAATTACCTTTAAAGCAAAATGAAGAAATATTCAATTTGGGTGACGGTGCAGACTAGATCTTATTCAATCTAAGAGTGTGCGGTCCGTTGACAATGAATTATTATCATTAAATGCATCTGAAACATATAAAACTACTTCAACGGATAAAACCTTGTTTGTTGAAATAATTTGTTACCTGGTTACTAGCATTGTGGTGTACTAGTGAAAAAAAAATTGAACAAAGATACTAAAGTACAAATCAGCCGTTATAGAAATACCCTGCAGTCGGAGAGTTGGGTTGTTGGATGAACTGTTACACGTTGGGTTCTCATCATACTAGAAATTAATAGTTTTCTTTTATTTTGGGCGCCAAGTTCCAACTAACTGAAGCGAGTACTAACTCGGAACTAGTCGTTAGCAGTAAGCTGAAGGTACTGAATTATTCCGTCCAAAATTCAATTTAGTTTACGCCGGTAGTAAGGAAATCCTCCAATACGGAAAAACAATGGGAGTACCCCAGCGCACATCAAACAAACAACATACACGTAGGAAACAAGAAGATAAATAATATAGATAGACAATAAAATTTCACGCCGCCACTGATTAGTTCGCAATTTAAAAATGTACGTAAGAGAGTATGGCGGTTGTTATGACTTTTCTTTACACTCGCATGTAATTAAACGCAAACCGTTGACATTTGTTTGTCATTTAATAACTTCGTTAGGAATAAAGTAGAACATACTGGGAGAAATACCACTAGAGTTCAGAAACGCAAAATTATTGGTTTTTGTATCTACTTGTTTTTACGTGTTCAGTTGAAAAGGATTTTAAATAAAATTGGTTTTCAAATTTTTCAATTCAAAAGGCAACAAGTTACCGTGTTTTTTAGGGAAAGTGGGTTCCACTAGACCTTCAAATTTAAATTCACTTGGTAATAAAAAACCTATTCCTATTACTTCTAAAAATAAAAGTACTAGATTTAGGGTGTTGTCCCCCGACGCGGTGCGGATAATACGTGTATAATACACTATTCTTTTCTGTGACGAAATAAATGACGATTTAATATTGAAAAATCATATTACAATAGAATTAGAAAATTATTGAGGAAATTTGGTGTTAAAAATAGTACTCACTTTTTTCCCGAGGAAAAAAATAATTTACGAAAAGTGACACTTTGTTATCTGTTAGTAGAGATAAAAGTTAGGATTTTACTCTTTGAAACTGTATCAAAATATCATGGTTTCGAATTAAAATAGTTTAATTAAAGTAAAAATAGCTCATTAATTATAAACATTGTTTCAAAAATTACAATTCAACTGATCTAAAATAATAGTAATAATTTACAAACAATTTACACATAAATAATAACGTACCTAATACAATGCTATACATAAAACATATCCAAACATTTACACTTATTTATGCAGATAATATTCTTATTTTACGGTGTGGTTTTGTGACATCACTGTAATTATAGCTATTAGAAATATGTTTATTAGCCTCCCACTTTAAGGTTCGATATAGTTTTATTTTAATCAACTGATCGATAATTAACAGTTTATGAGTGTCGCATTCTCTGAACCATGAATTCACACTGCTGTTGAGACATTTTTTTATACGGAGTTTAATTTTTTCCAATAAACCATAATCTGTTTTAAAAAGATGAAATTCTTCAGTAAAAGTTTCAATAAAAAAACACAAATTTTGAGAATTCGGGTGATGGTCTGTGTAAGTATTTAATTCCATCAGATTTGCTGTAATCTTTATATAGAATTAATGATTCGTTCACATTGAAAACACTTGAGTCGTTAACTGTTAGCATTTCCTTACACGTATTACAATGTACTTTTTATATATGTAGTGACTTAAATAACCCGCAACATACGACACTGAACAAGATTCTAAAGAACTATTAATTACGACATTGTCTTCATTGATTTTGTTCTCCAGACAGGTTCTAGACGATCTCTTTGTTTCATTATTTTCTACACTTTCATTTGTCCCAATTTTGTTATCCTCTTCCTCATAGTTAGTGTTAAATTGTTCATCTATACCATATAGTATCTCGTCGTTATCTTTTCACAATTCCCTTGTTCTATTGGTATTTGCAAGCGAATGTGCATGTTATGTTGTAATGCAAGCCTAAATTCGCGGGCAGACGGTTGGGCATTATAACCTCCTCTAGCACGAATCATTGAAAAGCATTTTCTAGAGGATCTTGATTTATTCGTGACGTTAACACGTAACTGAACGAAGTATTACTGA